>UESW01004122.1:0-249476 GCA_900491605.1 Calamus simplicifolius
GAAACTATCTTATCGAGGAATTAACGTAATTGATATAGGTTATTAACCTTAAGAATGGATGACATAATACATGTGATGGACTCTATGATATTTATGATTATTGTGTTGTGAGAAGTTAAGGTATTAAAAAAAAAAGATGACAGGAAAGAAATACTTCTTAAGGAATTCAATTTTATTTGGTAGAAAGATCAAATTAATTGTTGATGTTGGATACATCATTTTGGTACCTAGGAATGAAATAAAAGTTGCTAGTGAGTATCTATAATGGTACAAAATTTGTGGACATTTAATTTCGAGGATAAAATTTTAGTGGGTTAAATGTTAATTTATTTTTGGTTTAATGATAAACTGCGTAAATTGAGTCTGAACCCATTTGTCTCACTCTCCTAATTCGATGATGTCTTCATAAAACTTTGTGGATTAAGCTGGAATTTCTGTCCAGCCTTCCACCCTCAAATGATGGACAATCTGCATGAACCAATTAGATTTTGATGATATACTGCGAGCCTGTGTGATGGATTTAGAAAGTGCTTGGTATAGCTTCTTACCCTTAGTGAAATTGCTTGTTTTAATGATTACCAAGCCAACATTCAAATGGATTCATTTCAATTGTCTATGATATAAGGTATAGATTCCTTTCATATTGAGATGAGGTGAGAGAGAGACATTTTGGATTGAGATGGTGTAGCAACTATGAAAAGTATCGTTAATTAAGCAGCTTCATGTAGCTCTGAGTCAATAGAAAAGTTATGTTGATGTCAAAAAGAAAGATTTGAAATTTCAGATTGAAGATCATTTGAAAGTTTTCTAATCAATGATATGATGAGATTTGTGTTAGAGGTGATTTGAGCCACAATACATTGGGCCATTTGAGATTTTGATCAAAATAAAGGAGGTGGCTTATAGCTTAGCACTGTCTTCATTACTCTTTGGGTGTTCAATGTGTTTCATATCTTTATGACTAAGGAGGTGTATTTCAAACCCCCGTTATATGTTAGAACTTGAACCAATTTGCTTAAGAAAGAATTGACCTATGAAGATCATCTTGTGCACATTGTGGACCACAAGGATTAAGTTCTGAGATGGTGTAGTATTCTATGTCAAAGTTCAGCGGAGTAATTATTCTGAGAGGGAGATTATTTGGGAGTCTAAGGAGAAAAGGAAAAAAAAACATCCACAATATTTGTATCTTATTATAGATCAATGATATCGATGACTGTGACTTTTGAATGAAATTTAGCTGATTATGAGATAGAAAATTTGGATTCTGTATTCTATTGGATGTATATCAAATTTCGAGGCCGAAATTTTTATAAGGAGGGGAGAATGTAACCCCTGGGACCTTAATTACCTGGTTCGTGAGATTTAGCGTAGGATTCCGGAACGGGTGAAGCTTGGGATTCCTGCGGTTACACGTGGCGGTTAAGTTTTCAATTCTGCGTAACGAATGGGTTTCCGGAGTCTCTGTACGAGGCATCGCATGAGGTTTATAGGGAGATGGAGGGTGACATCCCCCGATCCAAAATGAGAGAGGGTTCATTTCCCCAATCCAAAGATCAGAGAGGGAGAGAAATTTCAGGCATGGCTGAGATGATAGCATCCGCAGTGGTGAAGGAATTAGTCCGTAAGTTGGCGACCGACTGTTGAAGTTGTCATGAAACTTCAAACAACATCTCGAGGAGATGAGGATCACGCTGTACACACTGCAAGCGGTGCTTCAAGATGCAGAGGAGTAGATAACCGATCGATAAGGCGAGGGGGTGGAAGATATGTACAGGGGTCGAGGAGTGAGCGGGTTGAAGTCGGAGATCGACGCTCTCGATCTCAAGCGGATCAATGATGCTCTTGACAAGCACCTGGAGAAGTCATCGCCGTCGACTTCGAGGGGGTTGATGAACGGGAGGGAGATGGAGCGGCTCCCCGGGCTGTCCTGCTGCAGGGAAGCAGCTGGATCACTACCAGGATCAGCTTTCTAAGATCAAATGCTTTGATGGAGAATTTGAAACAAACAGTGAAGGGTCAAAAGTGGTTCTGATGGTAAAGACACATCTTGGATTTCATGGTTCTGTATTCTACGAGGGAATGTGTCTTTTGTGAAGTGATGATGAATACATACAAGATGACTTCAACCTTTGTGGGTTAAGCAGCCAAGTTCATTACTATGACTATGCTCTTGATCTGATTTGGATTGTGAATCCTCTCATGGTACCCAGTGTCCATGTAGCTGATTTATCACCTTGGATTTGCGTATTGAGGTAAGTAAGCCAATATAATAATTTCATAAATTATAAATGATTGTATTTATAGTTTTATGCATATTTATGAAATAGAGTTTTATTGATTATTTTGGGAATTGGTAAGCTGTACCATGTGTATCTAATTGCATATTTGCTATAATAGTTGATATTATTTGCAAAGTGAATTGATTATATGCAATGGTTAAAAATGTACAAAACCACTGTTTATGTGCTATGAGAGAAATTATGCTTATGATGACGCATAATATGTGACATGCATGTGTAAAATAATTTGAATTATATTTATATGTGTCGCCGCGGTTCTCCTTTGATATGACATGTGGAGGCCACGCACATCTAGAGGATGTATACTGATTGATATGGCATGTGGAGGCTACGTACATAATATTGCAATAAAAAAAGTCTTACCAGAAACAAAGAAGAGGAGGAGGTGCCATAAAAAGAAGAAGAAAAGGCGAAAAGTGAAACGAAATGTGCGGATGGTCGGCTTTTATGTTTGTCCTTTTCCTCGCCTGCAACCGACGGCCTTGCCCTTCTCGCTCTCAAATTGGCCATCTCGTTCGATCCGATTGATGCATTCAACGCCTCCAAAAATCTGATGCTGATAACCTACCCCGTTTGAATAACTCTCGGGTTCGGATTATCTCGGGTTCGGGTTGCGGTCAACCCTAACCCGGGTCAATTGCAAATCGAGCCGGGTTAAACTCAGGTTTTTTTGGTTCGAATTGGGCAAACATGAGTTTAAACACTGCTGTAAATCGGGTTTGGCGGGCCGGGTTGAACCCGGCCCAAGTTGCACCCCTAACCTTATTCACTTCGAGCTGGATTGATCGGTTTATCTGTGAATCTGATGGATTGATCGAATTATTTTGGATCACTTACGCACCTAATTTTACGTTAGAATCGAATCGGTTTGATCTCTGGATTCCGATTTAACCGATCCAATCGATTAATTTGGTCCTTCTGATAACTATGGTGACGTTCACCGAGGACACAACCGGAGGTGACCATCACGTGATTCCTAGTTGCAATGCTAGGAAAAGTTGATTAAAACTATGCTACTTTGAAGCTTGATGAATAACTTGCAGACCATTTCCTGCGGCACCGGTTCTAAGGACTCTGCAATTTAACTGTTTTCTTTTGTGCTGAAGAGATTATCATAAAGCTCCTTGTACTTGTCCTCAATTACTAGCTACCAACAAACCAGACATTACAAAAGATTGCATGGAAGGAAGGTAACAGATTTCACATTTGACAAGGAAGTTGACAATATCCTAATACAAGTTTTATAGTTTTTTTTCTTAAAAAAAATCTAATTTTAGTCAAATAGAGGAAGAGATAATTTAGAAACAAATATATCACACTTGAAGTAATTAAAATATAAGATGTCAACGTTACGTTTGAGAAGCAGCACTCCGTAGACCTTTAGTGTTTGAAATCCTGCAATCTCTTGATGCCATGTTTTTATTACTTGTATGGTATGTCTTACAAATATTCCATTGATCACCAGCTTTGGACATCAATATTTTTATTGTTAATCAGTGGATAAGTAAGAAGTCCATGTCGAATGTATGTATATTTTTGCATGAATGTTGAACTAATGCCTTGGGTGGGCTAGAGTGCTGGCAAATTGGTCAAACTTAGCCAATTATAAGAGATAATGATAAGGATGCCATTAACTTTTGCCGTTGGGAGTGACCGTAGATAATCTCACTTTTGATTGTTCAGTAGTGAGATTCAAATATCTATATATCACAATAGCATAATTTGCTATCAAAATGCATTTAAAATTATCATTTATTCTGTCCATCTTTTCAAAGCATCAATAAGTTTTTGATAGACTCTCTTTTTAAGCACCAATACCATATGCCAAATTTGCAACCATTAGCATCACCCTTTCAACTTTTTTAAAACTTTGCATGAACTTAGATATGTATGATCCAAAGGGTTTGCTATGGTAATTTTTTTTTAAAAAAAAAAAGATTACGACAACTCATTCATTAAATAAAGATTATTTATGATAATTTATTTAATAATCTGATTGTTCATGCCATTTAGTTTCTTTTATTTTTGTATTAGATCCTTTCTGATCTTGTGTCTCTTCCTTTTTTTTTTTTTCTCTTTCAAAAGTGATGCCATCTTGTAATCGGCAGTTCAATTCACTGATTGAATGAGTCTATCAATGAAAGCCATATAATTAATCTCCCTATTTATCATGAAAAAGAATTATTCAACTAATATAACGAACAAATGCTACATCTTTTTTATGGTACTATAAATATCATGTCGCATAAATTTAAATACACGCATCAGTCGTTCTCATTATCAAAATAATTGGTTACCTGTTTAAATCTAATCATCAAAAGCCAACCTAATCGTCAAGGAAAATAATGTCTGTGAAGCTCCACAGCAATTTCCATGGCACCATGCTTGCCAATAAAGTGCATTGAATTAGGAGTCTTGGTGCTTTTTACAAAGCTCAATCCTTTTTTTAATGTTTAGCATGTAGAGGTAATAGTTAATTTATTAAATAGGATGAGGATTAATTTTGTTTATTTGGACAATTTACATGGGATGAGCAATGTTCTGATTATTTTGGTCATACCTCAAATCAAGGGCCTTCTAAGCCAGTTGGAGTGTTCTACTTGCAGTCTAGAAGCTAACTTCTTATTATATTTTTATTCTCTTTGTATACTCACATGTCATAATTTAGGCACCTATGAATAGACCCTAGCTCTCTTAAATTTCACTTATTAGAACTCAATTTTTTATTATAATACAATCAACAAAATTTGGCAGACTCAAAATTATTAGATTCAAAAGTATACATTAATTATATTTGTTTTAGAGAATTTTGCAAGAAAGATCAATCTACTTTTTAAAATTCAGAAAACAAAGTTTTTTCCTCTCCTAAAACAAGGCCACTTTGGATTTTACCGGACCATTATATTATTTAATAAATATGCAAACTGTGCTAGTTAACGTGCACTCATTGCTAATAGATGCTCGTATATTTTTCTAGAACAAGGCTACTTTGGATTTTATCGGACCATTTGTATTCTTTAATAAATGCATAAATTATCCTATTTGTATTAATAAATGCTCATATATTACAAGTGGATCCACATCTAAAAACGTTCTTGTAAAAAGATCAAAAGATCAGCCTTTAAAGATGTGGTAAAAAAATTATTTATATAAAAAAGAATACTTGTGATTCTCTTTGCATGCTCTCTCTCTACGTTGAGTGCTCAACTATTCAGGCTATGCTTACATTTTGATTGATGATGAACGGAAATGGAATCTATGCGTAAGATTATGTTTAATCAAACATAACGAAGTAAATTATGGAATAAACAGTAGAAAAATATGATTAATTGCTGGAAATGGAGTCTATCAAATATTACTTCAGCCTTCAATTTGGATCACATACTCAGACCCTGATTGGAATACATAAAACCGCTTAACTTTATTTCTTTGTCCTTTTCTATTTTCCTTTCCAGCCCTTTTTCTTCTCTCAACCTTTTCTAGTGAACAAATGCTGCAACGACGAGGAAGCATTGCCGAGTCCATTACACTGGAGTTGGATCCACCGAAAATGAGACAATTTCTACTATTTGCCAACGATCACCACTATATCTCATTTCCATTGAAGTCAACAACATCATGACAGATACATTATGATTGTCAAGAATAGTTCACGAAGAAAATATACTTTTGATCCTCAAACTTTCGCTCAAATTTTATTTTGATCTTCAAACTTTTAATTATTTAATTTATTTTTTTATATTTAAAAATATTATATTTTTACATAAAATTAATTAAATGAAATAATTGATGTATTTTTTTTAATAGTTCACATTAAGATGAATGATATGCTAAATATTCTATCAATTTTGACTAATTTGATGTAATGAGATGCCATGAATATAATATTTTTTAAATATGAGGTACTAGACTGTAATAATTATAAGTTAAAAAATAACATGAATTTTGTGTGAAAGTTTGAGGAGTAGAACTATATTTTAACCCTAATTTAAGATACAGAATGAAAGAATTTTTATAGAAGCCTTTATAGAGACATTAGTAAAATATATAATTGGTCATCCCATTATTCAAAACTTGATATGTCTCGCATTCAGAGACATAAAAACGATGTCACATATTGGTCAGATGTGGTTCCTTCGATTTTGACCACCCTATTTTCTTATATATTAAAAGATGAAAAATATGGTCATTGCAGTATGCTATTAATATGTATCTTCTTCAAACAAAATATAATTTTTTTTAAATTTAATCCTTTTACATTAAATTTTCTTTCAAAAATAATGGTACAATTCAAAAATATTTCATTCAATAAAAAGGAAAGACAGTGGCATTATTTTCTATTATTATCCATAATAATGCCATGGTAATAGTTATTATTTAGTATTAAAAAAATTGAAAGACCAACAGCAGCATAGAGAACTTGCAGAATTGATGCTGAATTCAACAGTGTCCTACATAAGGATTTAAAATATTACATTAAAACACATAACATAGATACATTACGTAATGTGGGTACCACTGGCATACACCATTTGTGGTTGCAATCCAACAACCTTGAGAATTAATTTTTTATCACTAGTATTGTTAGTTGTTGGAATTTGAGTAATCCAACCTAATCCAATCTAATCAGACTTCACAGGGGAGTCTGAATACATCTTTTAGAACTCACAAGATGCGGTTCTACGAGTTGAGGAAAAAAAAAAAAAAAACAAACATCGAAGAAGAGCAAGGAAAAGGATCCAAAGAGTATTTAAATCTTTCACAAATATTCAACATTATTAATCTTTACCATCTACAAGTGTTGGAGAAACTGAAGTTGTGTCTTGCTTGGACTAGAGTGTTGATAATAACCTCAAACGTAGCCATTCATGTAGAAACGAGGAGTACAATGACCTCACTGGCTTTGGAGTTGGTGACATGTTATAAAGTTTGAGAATCAAATGTTAATTAAAGTTTAAGTTTGACTTTAGAAGTTGGTTATTGACTCGAAAGTGCAACCACTGTTATTATTAGTTTGTCATGGGTGACCTACTACAAGGAAACAATACAGCTAATTGGCTAATAAACCTTGATGAAGCTAGTGAGTCCATAGTTTCTTATGCGTCCCTTCTGTTCTGAAGCTTAAACCAATGTGAGTTTTTTTTAGCTAGAGAGGATGGCATGGTGGCTTGGCTGTCGAAGTCTTGCCAACTACTGGTCTTCAATCACCTACTCTGGAAAGATAAGAAGGGGACTTGCTCCATGAGCTAGAGAGGGTTCTTCTAATTAATGGGATGACTTAAGATTGGAGAGTCTAAAACCGATCATTGGTGGTTCTTGAAGAAGGTATTAAAATTGGACCTAAAACGGCTCAGTGATTGGCACTTCATTTCTTGCAGTTAGTCCTGAGGAGGTCTTGATACAATACCGACAGCAAACGAAAACTTAAAGGTGACAATGGGCACTAAACTTTTGGACCACTCCTCGGATTGTGTTGGACCACCTCTCCATCTCAACCTTGCATTGCAGGCAATTGCAAGATGGTTGGCCATCGATTTCACACATTGATAGGCCTTGCAATTGATTAAGCTAGTTCATCTTACTCTTTAATGTGAAACGCATGGTTTGACCTGGCCAAAGGCTCGGGTCACTAGTTTACTGGTTCAACCGTTGGGTCACTGATTGAACCATCGATCAATTATATTAATATAAAAATATATTTATATTAATCAAAATTAATTTTAATAAAAAATTAAGATTAATATGATAATAAAACACGTGATCTCATCCGGTTCGAATTGGGTTGACCGGTTCATGGTGAACCGGTGGATTGATCGGTTTATTTCGGATCACTTACACATCCGATTTTATGTTAGAAACCGGCTTGTTATTATATCGATTGATTTATCATTTATTTATTCTAAATGATAATTATGATATCTGATTTTATCATATTTAATTTAAGTGATAATGATGGTTTAATAAAGCTAATTTCCTATTGGTTTATCTTTATTGTTATCTGTCTCTTTGATATTTATGATTGGATAGTCTATGACCATCAAAATAGATAAGGAAGAGAATTTCAATCTGTCATTAATGGATCAAGGTACGCATTCTTGTTTATATTTTCATGTAAAAATCATTTATTCTAAGATCTTGATGTTTATTAAAGAAGATCCTTTAATGGATCTTACATGTTATCAGAGCCTTGATTGAAGAATTTATGATTTTTCATTATAAATCTATGTTCAATTGTTCTTATATATTCTTTTATCATGAACAAGATAATTAGAATAGCATAGTTCTTTTTGATCTTTAGCTGGGATTCCGATCCTTACGAACTCACCGGAATATGTAAGTTTTTTTTTTCACGTACGTGCGTCTCTTTGAGAAGCTTCCGTTGGAATCCATGAAGATAAACTTTCACTCTATTTTGAGGAAAGAGAATGATGATTATCAGTATTTGTTCTCTCTCAATTATGAAGATATTTATAATTTTTTATAAATCTAGTCAGATTAATTTATTTATATTTGAATGGTTTCAATAAAATAAATTAGAATAGCATCTTTTGATCTTTCTAGTTTGAGATTATGATCCTGAGAAATTTCATCTATGGAATGATGATATTTTTGTTTCTCTCTCGTACGTTTACTCTCCTCCTTATCACCGATGCGTCTCTTTTTCCATAACCCCTTACGTGAAATTATTTGAATAGAATCCTTCAATGATCCCTTCGCATGCTCATGATATTTTGATCCTCATTAATATGGCAGGCAGTTTAGGACCCGGCATGGAAAACGTACCCTCCACCTTTCGTTCTTTAATCCCTTTATATTCCACGAAATGGAAGCCCACGGAAACTCTTCCTTAGGAAGGGGATTGAAAACAATGACAGAAGGTCAGGAAGGGGAGTTACATAGGAAAGAAAAATAACGGGGAAAGAAGGAGGAAGGGGAGATTATAGGGGAAAGAAAAATAAGGGAAGAGGATTGAAAAGTAGAATCTCAGGGTGCACGGTGAGACTTATAAAAGTGGAAGAAAACTGTGATCTCACAAAAGTGAGGGCACGGTAGCACGATGAAATTTATGAAAAATAAATAAAGGGCTACGATGATTTAAACCTGTGACCAACAGGTTTAAGGACAAGCCACTCCATCAATTTATTCTTGACAAAGGGTTCGAAAGTAAATACATTATCATTTTATCAATCTAATCCTTAATAATAAAGGATGAAAGTTCAGGATATTTCTCCAATGGAAGATTAATGTTTTGAAAAATTATTACAGTAAAATTATGTGGGTACACTTAAGTCTTTAGTATTCACGTAACATATTATCATTAATTAAATTTGATGTCTATATTATGTAATTTGTTAGTCACCAAAGTGGCCAAATTTGAAAGTTTATGAGTATCAAATTTAATTAAATAATTTAATTACTCATAATTATGTGATGCTTATAAATGAATGACATAATTGTTTAATTGTTATGAGTATATTGAAGTTCATTGATTATAAATATTTAATCGCCCAAAGGTTGACTAGTCATTTTATAATCTATGGACATGATGTGGTTAATTAATATGCTTGGTTAGGTATGTTTAGCATATCCAAAGATAGCAAACATATCTAATTTGAGTATATATAATTGCCAAGTATGTAAAATTAAAATTAAGCATCAATTATGTTTATTGTTGTATATTGTTGTATCACCCAAAGGAGAACTTCAATATGCACTTATTGTTTACTTGATGGAATATGAATAATATTACTCAAAGCATTAATATGTGAGCATGTTTTCTATATTTGCAGCAACTATTCCTATTTCTCTTCATTCGCAATCTATGTATGTTCAAACTTTTAATGGCTTAATTTCTCTGAATGGCGCGAACAAGTTCAGTTTCATCTTGGTGTTCTGGATCTTGATTTGACACTTATAAATGAGAAACCATTGCTCTTACTGACTCTAGCAGTGCTGAACAGAGGTCTTTTCATAAGTCTTGGGAAAGATCAAACAGACTTAGCCTGATGTTCATGCGAATGACTGTAGCAAACAATATCAAGTCCACAATTCCTGCTACTGAAAGTGCTAAGAATTTATGAAGTTTGTGGAAGCACGTTCCCAATCTGACTCTGCTGATAAGTCACTTGCTGGGACATTGATGAGTACTTTAACCAACATTAAGTTTGATGGTTCTCGTACTATGCATGAGCATGTTGTTGAAATGACAAACATAGCAGCAAGACTAAAGACTATGGGATTGGAAGTGAATGAGAATTTTCTTGTGCAATTCATTATCAATTCCTTGCCTCCTGAGTATGGTCCATTTCACATGAGTTATAACACTATGAAGGATAAGTGGAATGTGAATGAACTACAAAGTATGCTCATTCAAGAGGAAGCAAGAATTAAGAAACATGAAAATCATTCTATTAATCTCATGGGTCAGCAAGGAGCTGGAAAGAAATCAAAGAAAGATAAGAAAGGAAAGAGCAAGCAACGACCACTAAAGATAAATGGGTCATCTGCTCAAATCCACAAGAAGGAACAAAAGGATGATAAGTGTCACTTTTGCAAAAAGCATGGACACTATCAGAAAGATTGCCTGAAACGTAAGGCGTGGTTTGAAAAGAAAGGTAAGCCTACGGCTTTTGTATGTTTCGAATCAAACCTTCCTTATAATACTTGGTGGATTGATACTGGTTGTACCACTCATGTTTCTAATACGATGCAGGGATTCCTTACGATCCAAACCATAAACCCAAATGAAAACTTTGTCTCAATGGGAAACAGAGTCAAAGTTCCAGTTGAAGCTGTTGGAACCTATCGTTTGATTCTAGACACTGGACATCATTTAGATCTTTTTCAAACACTTTATGTCCCTTCTATTTCTCATAATTTAGTTTCTTTATCCAAACTTGACTCAGTTGGATATTCTTTTAAATTTGGAAATGGATGTTTCAGTTTGTTTAAACACAATCATCTTATTGGTTCTGGTATTCTTTCTGATGGTTTGTACAAATTTAAGCTTGATAGTCTTTTTGCTGAGACATTGTTAACCTTGCATCATAATGTTGGTACTAAACGTGGTTTAGTAAATGAACAATCAGCTTACTTGTGGCATAAACGTTTGGGTCATATATCCAAAGAAAGAATTGAGAGATTAGTAAAGAATGAAATCCTTCCGATTTAGATTTTACTGATCTTGGGATTTGTGTGGATTGTATTAAAGGAAAACACATAAAATAGACAATCAAGAAAAGTGCCACAAGAAGTAAACAGCTCCTTGAAATTATACACACCGATATATGTGGGCCTTTTGATGTTCCATCTTTTGGTGGAGAAAAGTATTTTATCACCTTTATTGATGATTTTTCACGTTATGGCTATGTCTATTTGTTGCATGAAAAATCTCAATCGGTAAATGCTCTAGAAGTGTTTATCAATGAGGTTGAAAGACAACTAGACAGAAAAGTAAAAATTGTTAGGTCTGACAGAGGTGGTGAATATTATGGAAAGTATGATGAATCTGGACAATGCCCTGGTCCATTTGCCAAATTCCTTGAAAAGCATGGCATATGTGCTCAATACACAATGCCTGGAACACCAGAACAAAATGGTGTTGCAGAAAGGCGTAATCGAACTCTAATGGACATGGTTAGGAGTATGTTAAGCAATTCATCATTACCCTCATTATTGTGGATGCATGCTTTAAAGACCGCTATGTATTTGCTAAATAGGGTTCCTAGTAAGGCAGTTCCAAAGACTCCTTTTGAACTGTGGACAGGAAGGAAACCATTTTGAGGCATTTACATGTTTGGGGTTGCCCGGCGGAAGTAAGGATTTACAATCCACATGAAAAGAAGTTGGACTCAAGAACAACCAGTGGTTTCTTTATTGGTTATCCAGAAAGATCAAAAGGGTATAAATTTTATTGTCCTAACCATAGCACAAGAATTGTTGAATCTGGAAATGCAAGGTTCATTGAGAATAATGAAATTAGTGGGAGTTTGGAACCACATAAAGAAATTCAAGAAGTTAAGGTGCAAGTTTCTTCACCTATAACTTCTTCTCAAGTTGTTGTTCCTAGAGTTGTTGAACCTTTTAATAACTTTCAAGAACAACAAATTAATGATCAAACACCACAGAATGATGATATTACTAATGAACTTGCAATAAATGAACCCAATGAAGTAGCATTAAGAAGGTCTCAATGACAAAGAAGAACCGCTATTTCTGATGATTATGTAGTTTATCTACAAGAATCAGATTTTGATTTGGGTATTAATGATGATCCAGTTTCTTTTTCACAAGCCATGCAAAGTGCTAATTCATCTAAATGGTTAGATGCCATGCAAGATGAGTTAAAATCAATGGATTACAATCAGTCTGGGATCTTGTTGAATTGCCTGAAGGTTGTAAAAGAGTTGGGTGTAAATGGTCTTTAAGATAAAGCGACTCAAATGGCAATATTGAACGTTGTAAAGCCAGACTTGTTGCCAAAGGTTTTACTCAAAAATGGCATTGACTACACGGAGACCTTTTCTCCAGTATCTAAGAAAGACTCATTTAGAATTATTATGGCACTGGTAGCTCATTATGATTTGAGTTACATCAAATGGATGTGAAAACCGCCTTTCTAATGGGAGTTTGAATGAAGAGGTTTATGGACCAACCTGAAGGATTTTTTATTTGAAGGGAACACATGGTTGTAAACTAAGAAGTCAATATACGGACTTAACAAGCTCACGACAATGGTATTTAAGTTCAATGATACCATTCTTCCTTTGGATTTAAAGAAAACATCGGTGTATATATCTGAAGGTCAGTGGGAGCAAAATCATATTTTTGGTCCTATATGTTGATGACATCTTGCTAGCTACTAATGACCTTGGCCTATTGTATGAGACCAAGAATTTTCTCTCTAAGAACTTTGAAATGAAAGATATGGGTGAGGCATCCTATGTGATTGGAATCGAAATATTTCATGATAGATCACAAGAATGTTAGGTTTGTCTCATAAGGCATATATTAATAAAGTTCTTGAGAAATTCAACATGAACAAATGCTCTGCAAAATTCAGAAGGGAGATAAATTCAGCCTTATGCAATGTCCAAAGAATGAATTGGAACGCAAACAAATGGAAGATGAAAGATATGCTCATGTGACATCAGATCACTACCTGTTATTACGGCAATAAGAGATTAAATTCAGATTATGTTGCGTAATTATTACGCTCATTAGGGGAAAACTAGGTCCTTATGACCAATAATGTTGGTAGTCCCTTAGCTTGCATCAGACAATTCATCAGGTCCAGAACAAATAGTTCACCAGTTACGATGCTATCGTTTTAGGATGACTGCAGTAATAAAAGCAGATATCCACGATTTATCAAATAGTAATCCATGAATAGATCATTGGAGAGCTGCAAAGAAGGTACTAAGGTATTTGCAAGGAACAAAGGATCACATGCTTACCTACAGAAGATCTAATGATCTTGAGGTCAAGGGATATTCAGACTCAGATTTTGCTGGATGTTGATACTAGAAAGTCCACATTTGGCTATTTGTTCCTTTTAGCTGAAGGAGCGATCTCATGGAAAAGTGCGAAGCAGTCTGTCATTGCTGCATCTACTATGGAAGCTGAGTTTGTGGCATGCTTTGAGGCCACAATTCATGGTTTATGGCTGCGAAATTTTATTTCAGGACTTGGGGTTGTCGACAGTATTGCCAAGCTGAAAATTTATTGTGATAACTCCGCAGCAGTCTTCTTTTCTAAAAACGACAAGTATTCAAAGGGTGCTAAACATATGGAATTGAAATACTTTGCCGTTAAAGAAGAAGTTCAGAAACAAAGAGTGTCAATTGAACATATTAGCACCAATCTCATGATTGCAGATCCGCTGACTAAAGGGTTGCCGCCAAAGACATTTCATGAACATGTCGAAAGAATGGGCAGCTTTAACCAAGTGATGTTATGATTTAAAGCTTTAAGTTCCTTATGTATTTGACACTCTGAGCTCAATTAATTATTGTTTCTGAATCACTTATGGATCCTGTTTACTTATGCTGGTATATATACATAAATGAATTATGAGAATATTAACAGGATTTATCTTTGATAAAGACATTATTGTTAGACCTTATTGCAATTCCCATTATAGGTCATGTTAAGTATAGAACTAGTAATGTGATACATGGAAGGGAGTACGTTAAAACAATAGCATACAACCGCCATGATCCTTATTAGTTTTTGCTTAATGATGATTTCATGTTTGACCAATATTATGAAGGATTTTAGCTTCTGTTATGCGCATTATGATTGATTATTAAACTAGTATGTTTAATATCTTACATGGGCCAAGTGGGAGAATGTTAGCATTTCCTTTTATGTGGCCCACGTGGATATATGATTGATTTATCATTTATTTATTCTAAATGATAATTATGATATCTGATTTTATCAGATATTTAAATTTAAGTGTTAATGATGGTTTAATAAAGCTAATTTCCTATTGGTTTATATTTGGGAAGTTGTTATCTGATAACCTCTCTTTGATGGAAAGAGAAATTTATCGTATTATCGGATTGGTCCTCTCTCTCTATATATAGTTTGTTTGACCATCAAAACAGATAAGGAAAAGAATTAGGAAAAAGGAAGAAACTCAATCTGTCATTAACACATAGCAGCTTCTCATTCCTGAACAATATCAATGGATCAAGGTACGCATTCTTGGTTTATGTTTCATGTAAAAATCATTTATTCTAAGATCTGCCATTATGTTTATTAAAGAAGATCCTTTAATGGATCTTATACGGCTTGGCCTCTGGATTCCGGTTTCATCGATCAACCGACTAATCCAATTCTGACTGAAATGCAATTAATCAGAATTTGATCTAATTAATTAAGGTGATGCCCATGCTTGTTTTTTCTCAACACCTTTTTTATTTGTGGAAATATGGTTCCAGATTTCTAATATTTTTGAGCTCCACTCAAGACCTCTCCTTTATTGGCCATTGCCTTTTTGTGTTTTATGCGAGTTAGCTATTTATATTTTATGTGTTTCAAAATGCTTTTATTTTTCTTATTTATAGTCCCACATTTGATAATAAAATATCTTTAACTCTTTTCTTAACTAAGTATCGCCTAATTGGAGATCTATTAATGAAAATTATGGGTGGTAATTTATATTTTTGTATTGTGTTTGCATCGTGTTAAAGCTAACTTAGCTAAGTCATATATATACTGTTGGGGGGTAAAATCGTCATTGCATCAATATCCATGCGAGGAGGCTAAGACCGACCCCATCCCTTCGCCCGCCAAGATATCCCCGAGCTTCCCATAGCTCGGCTCCCCCGAGCTTCCATAGCTTCTCCCCGAGCTTTCATAGCTCGGCTCTTCCGAGCTTCCCTAGCTCGGCTCTCCCGAGCTTCCATAGCTCGCCTCTCCGAGCTTCCCATAGCTCGGTCCTCCCGAGCTCCCTGCAGCTCTTCTCCCCCGAGCTTCTATAGCTCGGCTCTCCCGAGCTTCCCTAACTCGGCTCCCCCGAGCTTTCATAGCTCGCCTCTCCTGAGCTTCCATGGCTCGGTCCTCCCGGGCTCCCTGCAGCTCTTCTTCCCCGAGCTTCCATAAGCTCGGCTCTCCCGAGCTTCCATAGCTCGCCTCTCCCGAGCTTCCCCTAGCTCGGCTCCCCCGAGCTTCCATAGCTCGCCTCCCCCGAGCTGCATAGCTCGGCTCTCCCGAGCTTCCATAACTCGTTTCCCCCGAGTTTCCATGGCTCGGCTTCACTGAGCGATCCACGATCCAATACTCACCTCCGCGGAACCTGACGCGGAGAGCCTAGGCCTATCGTAACAACATCCCAGGCAAGGAATCATTGAGAAGTGGTCTAGAACCTAACACGGCTACCTGGGACTTACCACCTACCAGATCTCAAGCCATCAAGGAGCTCTCCTAGCCGTCGATCCCCTAACAAATAAGATATGGATCCTAACGGCTCGATTCGATCCATCTCCGTATCCTAATAACCTTCGAACCTTCCAGAAGGCGCTCAAGATCCAGGTGACAACCTATAAATATGACACTCCCAGATTCCCTTAGGTATGCGCTGACACCCTCACTCTCACTCTCCCGCTCTCGCCAGCTGCTCATCGGTGCTCTCTCCCTCTAGAGCTCCCGATCGGCCGCCCCTAGAGAGACTCAACGGAGAGATCCACCTCCTCATTTTCTAATTGATCGCCGATTTCCTTTCACTAACTTGAGCGTCGGAGGGCCTTCCACGGAGGACCACCCCAACGCCTCTCGCGCGAGGACTTGTGTGCAGGTCCACCCCAGGAGATCGACTGTGCCCGAGTCGGAGGACGATCCCGGTGGCAACAGATTGGCGCTAGAGGAAGGGCCTGAAGTCCCATTAAAACTTGAAGAAAGGAGATAAGGATCTCGATCTAGAGTAGAACCTCTCTAATGGCCAATCGAAGAAGAACAACCTCTGAAGCCCAAGATCAGGCCGCTTCCTAGAGGCCTAATCCGACGAGCGGTGTAGCGCCGCAACCTCCACCAATTGAAACCCCGTCACCGCCTGCCATCCCGGTGACCCAGGATCAGTTCGCTTTGCTGGTCCAGTAAGTCCAGGCCCTGACTCACCTGGTCCAGGAGCGCCTTACGGCTCCTCCCGCTCCGCACCTTCATAAGGAGGCCGCGATTCCTTCTTCGCTGGCAACTTCCTCCTCCAGTCCGCATAAATCCGCGGACCCCCCACACCGACCCAGAGGGGACAACCAGTCCCGTGAGGCGGTTATGATAGGGATCCTCCCAGATCTCGGCGAGCCCGATTCCTCTCCCCAGTGACATCCTACCATGATTCGACGCCGTCCCTACGATCCTCTCGCCCAGCTCCTCCTCTGACCGCTGAAGAGGAGATCCATCGTCAGATCCAGGAGATGCGTCAGGAGCTGGACGCTGCCAAGCAGGCCCAACCGCCTCAGCCCAAGGCGGAGCAGGGCATCCCTTTCTCCAAAGGGATTATGGAGGAAGTGATTCCCTCCCATGTTAAGATACCAGCCGTCGAACCCTACCATGGCTCTTCTAACCCGGACGACCATCTTAGCAGCTTCTGGTCAATAATGATGTTCCACGGAGCATCCGACGCAATCCACTACCGCGCTTTCCCCTCTACCCTCAGAGGATCTGCCCGAACCTGGTTCAATTCCTTGAAGCCAGGTTCCGTTGATTCATTTGACGAGCTGAGCCGTCTTTTTATTGGCCAGTTCGTTAGCAGCCGCGCCATCGATGAAGATCTGACTCCCTCTCCGAAGTCAAGCAGAGAGGGGGAGTCGTTGAGAAACTATCTCGGCCGTTTAATAAGGCCATGTTAGAGGTGGACCACCTTAATCATGAGGTGGCTATGTCCGCCTTGGCAGGGGGAGTCTCAAAGGAAAGCGATTTCTACCTGGCTATGGAAGTCAGCTACCCCCCTAGCCTCTCTGATATGATGGCCCTGGCGGACAAGTACGTTAGGGTCGAAGAATCGCGGAGAGTTGCCCGCGCCGAGCTGGCAAAGAAGAAGGAGCCCAAAGGTCCCGACAGGCACCGTCCCGCCCGTCGACCGAGTCCGCCTCGTCGCCAAAGAGTTCCCCCGCTGCCGCCAAGGAATCACTCCCAGAGCCCTCCCAGGCGATTCGATCGCTACACTCCGCTAACCGTGCCCCGGGCGCAAATCCTCATGGAAATAGAGCGCCAGCTCCCCTGGCCAGTTCCTCTCCGAGGGAACCCGACCCGAAGAGATCCCACCAAGTACTGTCGCTACCACCGAGAGCACGGCCACGACACTGAAGAATGCTGGCAGCTAAAAAATGAAATCGAGAGGCTGATCCAGCAGGGACGACTGAATCAGTTCAGGAGGGCGCCCGAGCCAGGACAAGGAGGTGACCGCCAGCCCAAACCTCAGCAACCTCCTCCTCCACCGAATCCGCCCGTGATCGGCCGCATCAACATGATCGAAGAGGCCAGCGGGTCGAACCCCAGGGACGACGGTGAAGGATCGGCGTCGAAGAGGGCATGGATGGGCGAGCTCTCCTTCTCCGATGATGATCTCCAAGGGATACAGTTCCCCATGATGACGCATTAGTTGTATCCCTCAACTTGAATAACTATGATGTAAGCCGAATCCTCATTGATAGTGGAAGTTCGGTGAATGTTTTGTATCTCGATGTGTTTGCTAGGATGAAATTACTCATGGAAAACCTTCGAGTCGTGGATTCCACTCTAATGGGATTCACAGGCAACGTCATCATCCCGGAAGGGGTCGTCACCCTAACGGTCCGCGCGGGAGCCTAGCCCCTTGTGGCCACTATCCACACGGACTTCCTAGTAACCAACCTCAGGTCCCCATACAATGCAATATTCGGTAGACCCGGTCTGATATCCCTCAAGGCAGTTGTCTCCATCCCGCACTTATCCATAAAATTCCCCACCGAACAAGGAGATGGAGTTATTCGAGGAAGTCAAGCCATGGCTCGGCAGTGCTTCATTACAAGCCTTCAGTCTAGAATGCCAGAGGTTGATGGGCTAGATGCTCGAGAGGACTTCGCCGAACAGCGAGGAGAACCAGCAGAGGAAATAGAGGAGGTGCCATTGGATGAGGCTCGTCCCGACCGAACCATAAAAATCGGGTCACTACTTAAGGGCGAACCTCGGCACAGATTGATCAGGTTTCTCCGAAGCAACGCCGACATCTTCGCCTGGTCCGCCTCCGACATGCCAGGGATCAGCCCCGAGGTCCACATCCATCGCCTCAACGTGGACGAGATGCTCAGGCCCATCAAGCAGAAGAAGATGAGCTTCGCCCCGGAACGACAAAAGGCCATTGAAGAAGAAGTAGACAAACTCATTAAGGCAAATTTCGTCCGGGAGGTAAATTATCCAAGCTGGCTATCAAACGTCGTCATGGTGAAGAAGTCGAACGGCAAGTGGAGGATTTGCATCGACTTCACCGACCTCAACAAAGCCTGCTCGAAGGACATCTTCCCTCTTCCTCGGATCGACCAGCTCGTGGACGCCACCTCAGGTCACCAGATGCTGTCATTTATGGATGCCTATTCAGGCTACAATCAGATCCGGATGGCCCTCGAGGATGAAGAAAAGACCACCTTCATAACCGACCGAGGTACTTAATGTTACCGTGTCATGCCTTTTGGTCTTAAAAATGCAGGTGCAACCTACCAGAGGCTGGTTAACAAAGTATTCAAGGAGCAAATCGGCCGGAATATGGAGGTGTACGTAGACGACATGCTGGTCAAAAGCAAAGAAGCATCACGGCATGTCGAGGACCTCTCAGAGAGCTTTGCAACGCTGCGCAAGTATGGGATGAGGCTCAATCCGACCAAATGCGCCTTCGACGTTAACTCCGGGAAGTTTCTCGGCTTCATGGTCTCCCAGCGAGGTATCGAAGCTAACCCCCAGAAGATTCAAGCTCTCCAACAAATGGTGCCCCCAACATCTGTTAAAGAGGTCCAGCGCCTAACCGGGAAGATAGAGGCTCTTAACGCTTTGTGGCGTGGTCGGCCGAGAGATGCCTCCCCTTCTTCAAAACCCTCCGGTCGGCTAAGAACTTCCAGTGGACTCCGAATGTCAAAATCATTTCAAGATCTCAAGAAATACCTCGGCTCGCCCCCACTCCTCAGCAGTCCGGCCCCGGGCGAGACCTTGTTCTTGTACCTGGCCGTTTCGGAGGGTGTCGTCTCTTCGGTGCTGGTCAAGGAAGAAAGCATAGTCCAGAAGCCAATCTACTATGTCAGCAGGCTACTTCGCGATGCGGAGACAAGATATAGCAGAATTGAGAAGATGGTGTTAGCCTTAATCACCTCAGTTCGGAAGCTACGACCGTACTTCCAAGCAGATTCTGTGACGGTCCTGACCGATCAACCCATCAAGGCGGTAGTCCACCGTCCCGAGACATCGAAAAGAATGACCAAGTGGGCCGTCGAGTTGAGTGAGCATGACATACACTTTCAGCCTCGCCCAGCAATCAAAGCTCAGGTGCTAGCCGACTTCCTCCTCGAGTGTACCATCCCGGAGGACGATTCTACCCCAGACTCCCCTGAAGAACCAAAATCTGGAGCACGGTGGCTCCTCCATGTCGACGGGTCATCTAATGCCCATCGCTCCGGTGCAGGCCTGGTTCTCACTAGTCTGGAGGGGATAACCTTTGAATATGGCGTCGGTTCTCTTTCCCAGCCTCCAACAACGAAGCCAAGTACGAAGCCCTGCTAGCCGGTCTCCGAATCGCCCGTAATCTGAAGGTGGAGAAACTTAATGCCTTCACCGACTCTTAGCTGGTGGCCGGCCATGTACAAGGAGAGTTTGAAGCTCGGGAGCCGAACATGGTTCGATATCTTCAAGAGGTGCGGAGCCTGCTTCCTCATTTTACCGAATTGAGATCATTCAGATTCCCAGATCCGAGAACACCTGGCCGTTGTGGAGGACGTCCAAATCTCTCTCCTTTTGCTCGGACAAAACCGGATGCGTCTTCGCATCCCGGACAAAATTCCCCATCTCCGGGGGAAGTCGGAACCAATGTTCTCCTCGGCGATGACGAACCGACTCTTCCATCCTTTTATGGAGGACGGCTTATCCATGATCATATTAAAGGACCTCCGAGGTCCGATGTATGGCCACTCCGATTTCCTCCGGGTATTAAATGATAGCAGACGCGGAAAAGAGGGAGAGTGGTGACGATCTGAATCTGATGATACATTGAGATAAATCCGATGATGCTCCGCCAGCTATTTGGGGCCACCATCACCGGACAGATGTTGTAATGAGTCATGATTTCCTTCACCAAAGGGTGGAGAGGAAACCGGAGGCCTGCTTTCAAGCTGTCTTCGTAAACGAAGACCCCATGCTCCAGATCTCGCGAGACCCTATGTTCAGGCCCCGACACTCGCAGAACGACATCTGGGGGTATGCCATACCTCTGGTGAATCCTTCCCACATCCTCGGCAACGATCTCCGTAGCTACGTCGTCGGGACTCATCGTCATCCTAGCCAGAAAAAGCACCAGGCGAAACGGTGAACGTCATAGAAGACGAGACTCTCCAGAAAACAGAATGAGAGAATATTTCAAACAAACACTGCACTATTATCGCTTTGCTTCCCCCCTAAGGAAGCCATCTTAAGAAGGTGAGGCGCTTCGCCCGAGGTGTCCGGAACCGCCTCGATAAACGCCGCATTAATCGGGATTTACTACGTGGAGTTTTCCCAACCGTCGCCCCTGGAGGAGCCTTCCCTACGAAGGCATGATGACCCTGCCGTATTAATTAGGGCATCATTGCGCGGGCTGTCTAAACCAGATCGCCCTATCCAAAGCATGCCACCTGGACTTATACTCCCTATGCCCGAACCTACGCTTCGAACTAGGGAGTGGAGGGCATGTGTTGGAGGGTAAAATCGTTATTGCATCAATATCCGTGCGAGGAGGCTAAGACCGACCCCATCCCTTCGCCCGCCAAGATATCCCCAAGCTTCCCATAGCTTGGCTCCCCCGAGCTTCCATAGCTCTTCTCCCTCGAGCATCCATAGCTCGGCTCTTCCGAGCTTCCCTAGCTCGGCTCCCCCGAGCTTCCATAGCTCGCCTCTCCCGAGCTTCCCATAGCTCGGTCCTCTCGAGCTCCCTGCAGCTCTTCTCCCCAAGCTTCCATAGCTCGGCTCTCCCGAGCTTCCCTAGCTCGGCTCCCCCGAGCTTCCATAGCTCGCCTCTCCCGAGCTTCCCATGGCTCGGTCCTCCCGGGCTCCCTGCAGCTCTTCTTTCCCGAGCTTCCATAAGCTCGGCTCTCCCGAGCTTCCATAGCTCGGCTCCCCCGGGCTTCCATAGCTCGGCTCTCCCGAGCTTCCCCTAGCTCGCCTCCCCCGAGCTTCCATAGCTCGCCTCTCCCGAGCTTTCATAGCTCGGCTCCTCCCGAGCTGCCATAGCTCGGCTCTTCCGAGCTTCCATAACTCGTTTCCCTCGAGTTTCCATGGCTCGGCTTCACTGAGCGATCACGATCCAATACTCACCTCCGCGGAACCTGATGCGGGAGAGCCTAGGCCTATCGTAACAACATCCCAGGCAAGGAATCATGTTGAGAAGTGGTCTATAACATAACACGGCTACCTGGGACCTACACACCTACCAGATCTCAAGCCATCAAGGAGCTCTCCTAGCCGTCGATCCCCTAACAAACAAGATATGGATCCTAACGGCCCGATTCGATCCATCTCCGTATCCTAACAACCTTCGAACCTTCCAGAAGGCGCTCAAGATCCAGGTGACAACCTATAAATATGACACTTCCAGATTCCCTCAGGTATGCGCTGACACCCTCACTCTCACTCTTCCGCTCTCGCCAGCTGCTCGTTGGTGCTCTCTCCTTCTAGAGCTCCCGATCGGCCGCCCCTGGAGAGACTCACCGGAGAGATCCACCTCCCCGTTTTCTGATTGATCATCGATTTCCTCCCACTGACTTGAGCGTCGGAGGTCTTCCGCGGAGGGCCACCCCCAACGCCTCTCGTGCGAGGACTTATATGCAGGTCCGCCCTAGGAGATCGACTGCGCCCGAGTCGAAGGACGGATCCCGGCGGTAATAATACAATATAATTAAATAGTGATATTTAAAAATTTAAACATGAAGATGGCACAATCCGATGATTTGGTAAGTCAAAAATCGGTGTCAACAAATTTGAAGTTTAATTCATCTAAAAAATTAAGGATTTTTTTAATGTTCCTTCCTAGATGGTTAACTAGCCTTATGCATCCAAATTCTTATTTGAGTGCTTAGATGTTAAATAATCTTAATGAATTCAAAACTAAAATATAATGACAATCTTGATTTGCATGCATATGAATAACCAATTAAATACAAAGCATGTTATTATTTTAAATTAGGATAAGTTTTTTTTTTTTTTTTGGGAAGAGTTATATACAACTTGTAAAATAATTAACTCTGATTATTAAATTTGAGTGAAAAGTGAGTTGCTCTTGAATAATCTGTGCGATGCTTCATCTTTGACTTAACTCTGATTGACTTATCCTTGCTGTGATATTACGTGTCAAACTTCTTGCTCCCTAGTTAATTGCCGGGATTGATTAAATACTTTCAACCACTACGTTAATTGGAAGGTAGTATGTAAACTTTGAAAGATAGGTGACATGGTGTTTTGAAAATTTTGTTAGAGTTCAATGAAATCTCTTAAGCTAGTCCCTTTTAGGTTGGGCATTTTATCTAGATGACGTTAAGATTAAGGCTCTATTCGAGATAACTGTTGAAAGAGAATAATAATAGCTGTTCGCTATCAGCTGTCTAAGGTAGCTACTTTTTGATGGCTAATGTGAGCACTTTCTCCAAATATGTTTAAGACTTTTATTGGTTATCTCCTCTACCATCTATTCTGAATGCTTTACCCAAATATGGCTGGTTAGCCAAATGCATTATTTTAAAAATTTGATCGGATAATGAATCAGCTTAACGTTTAGATCATATGTTAATCGGTTCGATCGAATAAACTGATTTGATCAGATCAAATAATATATAAATTTTTAATTTAATAATATAAAATAATAAAATATAAATAAATTAAATGAAAAATTAAAAAAATCTAAAATTAGGTTGGATCGGTTTGAAATCCGATTGATTCAATAAATTTTTTAATTTTTATCAAGTTATATAAAAATTAATTTTAATAATAAAATCGGATCATACTGATGATCAATTTCTGGTTGGATCGGTTCGATCCATCGATACATTTTTTAATTAAGGAATCATCAATCCTTCCTCTACAAATTCATGTTGTGCCAGGAAATCAAAATTTTCAAGGTCCTTGTTTAAATTAGTCTACATGTAGGAAAATGCTACAAACTTAGCCCTTCGTTTTGGGACTCCATTTGAGGTTCCTTAGTTCCTGCCATCTCTTGATGTTGCTTTTCTTATCCTTTCTTTTCCATTTTACCACCGCTCAGTTTTAGTTAAAAAGAAGTAAAAATATACTTTTGATCTTCACATACACTCAAAATTTATTTCGATGCTTAAACTTTTAATTTTTATAATTAAATTTTTATATTTTAAAAATATATATTCTTAATATCTTCCTGCATAATGTCATTAAAATTGATAAAATATCTAATGTGTTAATCTATAAATTTATTCATATTATTATATTAATTTTACTAGATGGTCAACAAGAAAACATCTTTATGCACCGTCTCTGCTGCATAAAGATGCGCATCAAGCGCGCGCATTGACCGCATACTTATGTGGGGTGCGCCATGGCCCAATGCATATGTGCAGGGTATACCGTGACTCAATGAGTCATGATAAGTGCATTTGCATAGGTGCACAATTAATGGCTGCACTTGATTTGTACTTTATGCATCAAAGTTTTGTGCACAAAATTTTTTCTGATCAATAATATAATATTTTTTCAAACATGAGAATTATAAATAATATTTTAGCCCGCCCCGCTGCCCTTTTTCCTTTTCCGGGCAAGCCTATTTGTACAACAATAGTTGGCCATCGGTCAAACTAGCTCCAAAATAACATCAATTCAGGTCAATGGGCCAACACATAACGTGATCTGTTTGCTAACATGCGCAGGCCTTTTTGTAAAAAAGGCTCGGTCGTCAGTCTCCGCTGCTTTTCGTTTGGAGCAACTTCCTCTCTCTCCTCTCCCGGTCATCCCTGGACAGAAGAAGATCGGTGAGATCCGAATCGATGAAGAAGGCGGCGGCGGCCGCGGCCGCGGCGAGCCTGTCCGTAAGAGATCGCCGGATCTTGGCGGCGGTGAGCACGGGGACGGCGGCGCTCTCGCTGATGGGATCGGCCTTCATCGTGCTCTGCTACCTACTCTTCAAAGAGCTCCACAAGTTCTCCTTTAAGCTCGTCTTCTTCCTCGCCCTCTCCGTAATTCCCCCTCCTCTTCTCTCTGCTCTTCTTTTTAGATGCTTTGACTTTTTTCTGATGATATATGGTGTTAGGGTTCTACTTCTCTTTATTTGATTTTGTAGATATATAGTCTCCATATATGGTAATATTTATTTCCATCATTATCATAGAACGAATAGATCCAATAGGCAACAAAGGAAATTTGAATGCTAGTTTGGGAATATAATCATTGGCGGACATCGGATGCACTGAATTATGAGGGATCGGTTGTGTACTTTGACAATGTGCCAACCTAATTCAGTGGTTGAGACATCTCCTTGCGTACAATTAGCATGCCATACAATTAGCGTGCCGCATGCTATCGAGTTTTTCTTGAATTATTTCATGGGTCGATTGAGATGAATGGCCTATTGAGTTTGAAGTTACGACTTGTGCCTGATGTTCATGATAGGTTGTGGCGTGAAGATTTTGCACTCTAGTAGATTCGAGTTGCTGTAATGCTGAGTGATGCAAGGTTTAATATCATGATAGAGGAAATGAAAGGCATCTGTCATATAAACTGTAGGTTGTAGGAGTTCCAAATGATTTTCTTTTGCACTGGTTGGGTGCTATTACGGGTGTTAGTGTTTATTATTACTAGTGTAAACGGGTAGGTTTGTGGAACTCTAGAAAAAATTGACCTTTCACAGATAAATTGACTTGGATGTGTATCGTAGCATGCATTTTTAATATCTAAGTTTATTATTTTAAAAGATAATCATAACCATAGCCATCCAACTTGATCATGATTATTTAAGGTCAGTTTTATGCATCTTCAATTTCCAAGCATTCCTATTGTGACTGCTTCCAAGGGCATTGAGTTAGCCTCCTTACCATTTAAGTTAGGTCTTGGCCAGAGCTGTCAAATCCAGACTAGCCATTTAGCTGGCCAGGAGTGTTATTGGGTAATAAGTTTAGCCATCAGGTTAACTGATCAAACCTGAGAGAGATGATGCAACAGGAATGGAAAGGGATGGGAGAGGCAGAGTGGAAACCTGTCAATTCCTTGGACATGGTTTACAAGGATGCCTTCTGTCTTACTTAGTGAAGTGGAATTATAAACTGATGTCTATAGAAAATTCCTACAAGCCACAAAGCCAGAGTCAGGAATTTAAGTGTCGGTTAGCATGACTGCATTCGTGATACAGATGGAGTGCACAATTTATAGGGTGTCAGTGCCTTACTTTCATGCAGCACTGGCATAGTACTGGCGGCATGCCGAATTTTTCCAGGCATTGGTAATTTGGTACCTTTTTGGCATAGCACAGCATTGGCATGCAATACTTAAATTCTTGTTTAGAGCCCATGCTCTCAAGATATCCATCCTTGCAACAAAAGATTGTCAATTGGAGTAAAGTCAACACTGATGCATAGAAAATCAAACTGGAACCAGCTACTAGCAAGCAAGGATTGGATGGGTCAGATTACCGAGAGTTATGTTGCAAACTGAAAAGCAAATTGACAGTGGAATCAGCATGAATCCCAAGGTCTATGGTCTAATGCATGATATTATGTTAGATGTTGGTTTCTACATCTTTATGCATTAGAAATGGCCAGCGCACTGAATGTCAGATCAAAGTCTTTTTGTTTAGTCTGACTGAAATAATGTGAGGGATACAACACTATAGTGTTATGCTTCAGAACCATGTTTTGAATCAGACACAAAATGAGTCGGATTGACACTGCTAATATGGATTGAGTTGGATTGGAACACTCATGAGAGAATCTGAACTAGCTTAGAGGTTGTGCTTTATATTGACTTCTACAATAACCCAGAAGGTTACTTAAAAATCTTAATTGTGAATATGGTGCCCTGGAGCCTACAACTTGTATCACTCAAAGTTTGCAATCATAAGTAAGATCTATTAATTTTCAGAGTGCTCCATGTGAGTGTTATACTTTTCATGTAGTACTGAGAAGCTGTTTTCTGATGTGATGCTACTTTGAAGTGCAAATACGATCATGAAAGAGGGGTCTGATGTCCGTTGGTCAGCTCTAGACCCTGTATCCTCTTTAGTTACCTTTTTGCTTAGCCTTCAGATCCTATTAGTCATCTAATCTTCTGGCTTGTTTGATTTTTAGTGCTGCTTAACTAACTCTCTTTATTCATCTCAGCTTGATTCCTTGTTTATTTTCCTAGCTTCTGCATCCCTTTATTGCTTGTTTCTTTTTATATCAGCATGGGTTCTGTGGCTCTGCATGGGGAAACGTGAACCCTACTTGGGCCCACATCATCAAGATGTTCAAGGATTTTCATTCCTTGACAAGATTTTTTTTGTAGTAATCATTATATGAATTTTTTTTTTTTTTTTTTGAGGATCTTTAGCAAGGTGTGGATGCACCTATGCACGTGATAACAGGCACTGCTTAGGAGATGAAGCAATCCATTTCCATTTTACCTCTTTTTTATTTATTTTTAACTTCATCTATGCATTTCTCGTGTAGAATGTTTCAAATCTTGAAATGATGAATAGGGATTGAAGTTTGTAGAGGTGTTTTAACCCATTACTCCAATATAATTTGCCAATAACATTTTGATGCTCTGTGAGGATAACTTTGAGAAGCTGGATTCTGAACATGTCGTAATTTCCTTTTATGAGAGCACTATGTTATGGTAAACAAATAATGATAGTTCTCAAGTTAGAATCACTTATAAGATAATATGCTTCTTGCGACATCACTGGTGATGATGAAAACTGGAAGAAATTGTGAGGCTCCTCTTATAAAGAAGATCAGCTGAGAGCTTGTAGATCAGAGTGTCAAGTTGATCTTCATTTTGGCGGACCACTTTATTGAATGACATTATATATAACATTTGTATTTATTTATGCATCTGTTTAAAATGTCACAACTAGACAGTATCATATGGAGGGAAAGAAGAGGCTTAGGAGACACAAGCATTATCAACAACACTCATTTTGTTAAGTATGTGTTTGATTAAGAAGTTGCAGACCAGATCTTGGGCTCCAGTGGAATTTGCAAGTTATGGTCTGGCGGAAGTGGAACATGAACCATGGAACTCAAGCTTTGGCTTCCCCCAATAAGGTGCCAACATGGCTTAACTGTAAGTGGGTGGAAGCTAGTTCTGGGGAGTGGTCTCTTGCACTTTTAAGCAGCTCTTTCCAATTAAATATGCCCTAATTTTTGGCTTGTGTTGTGATTGTTGGTTGTTACCCATTCAAGGCCAAGTTTATTAACATATGATCTTTTTTCTAATAATTTCTAATATTCTCCATAAATCTCTTCTTCAGCCATCTTTATGACCTTTAAATGCCTTATTCCCCAATATCCCCCAATTATGCCACTGGCAATCTTCCTATATCGTTTGGATATCTATTTCCTTAACTTTAATCTGTACAAAAGTTTTAGTCTCAATGTTATTTAACAATCACATCACACTTCTGCTATACTTCTTTACTCAAATCCTCCCGCTTCAGTACTTTGTCTTATTTTTCCTACATGCACATGCATTAAGTATTTATGGCTCTTCTCCAAGATGAAAAGCCTACAATGAATCTGAGTCTGATTTCTGTTTTAAGATAATGAAATATGTTATTAATCAAAAGTTAACCATTGACTTCAGAGGCACATGCAGTATATCCTTAACAGAAGCAATTTTCTTCTTGTTTAGTAGTTTGCAATTCTTCTTTGCTTGTTTCCCTTCGATTTCTTGTTACTGTTTTAGTCAATACTTTATCAATGCTTCATGCTCTATGCATATGTCTTCCATATGAATAATTATTACTCTGCAATATGTTCCTTCTGATTGTATGCTTTTATGTTGCAGGACATGTTTTGCAGTTTCTTCACTATAGTTGGGTGCGCTTCTTTCAAGTTACCTGTATCATTTACCGTTTTGTTCAGACTTTCTTTATATTGTTTTCGGTGAGGTAAACTGCATTTATTTCCTTTGGAGCATTACACTGGCTGGTTTACATTTGGAGTTTTGAATTAGAATAAAAACATGCTACTTTCTTTTATTATTTTAGCGGAACCATCCTGGCCTTTCTTTCCCCAACACTAAGCTGTGTAGTAATTTTGAGGTATGCCACGAACAGCATTTTCATTTCAGATCTGAAACAGGTACCCTCAATCTAAGATTGTTTCTAAGCTTTAGATCTGTTCAGTCCGCTAATTGGATCGAATCATCAGATATAAACCTTTTCGCCTATCCCATAAATCAGGAATTTTTATTTTTCTGGATCTGTCTATTAACTTGCTAAATGAGAAGTTGTACTGTGCAACTAAATCTGCACCTTGCTTGTAGGACTGATTGTTGCAGGCCCGAAATTTTTTTTAACTCATTTGCAGTTCATGCTGTGCAAAGTACACAAATCCTACCAAGTAACAGAAACCTCTGTTAGATTGACTATTGGCATGCTTATTGAAGCTTTTTCTACTATTTTGCAATCATTTTTCCTGTCTCACATGTCTCTGAAATCTTCTGTTCCAAAAATGTTAGAAATCCTTGATCAGAGTACAACTATTAAAGGTTACATCAGTTTCCAGAACTTGTAGCAAAATTCATATGTCTGGCCCTCACAGATGCTAAAGGCCTTCTTTGTTATGATTTTGACATCGACTTACTTGGGGTGCTGATTATCATGAAGTTTTTCCTTTTATTCTTCTAAGACTTTTCTCTAGGGACCCTAGGAAGCAAAAGAAAAAATGTTATCCCCTTCTACTACATATAGTTCTGAGGTAATATAGTTCGTTTCATGCTATCATCTTTGTGGCTTTTTGTGGATACAAGTTTCAATTACATAATGCCACCACTGTGCTTAAATTTTGAAGCCCGCTATGTTTTCTTCAGTCATGATATCTAATGATGCCCTTGTTCTGTAATCCTTCTCTATATTATTGACTTCTCCAGTATGACCCTGTCTTCTTGTTTCATCCTGCAGGGATCCATCAAATGGAGTTTTCTGCTATGCTCGAGACTATACTGCACACTTCTTCTGTGTAGCATCTTTTCTATGGACTACAACAATTGCATTCACTCTCCACCGAACTGTTGTCAGGCACAAAACCGATGTTGAAGATTTTGAATCAGTTTTCCACTTGTATGTTTGGGGTATGCTTTTTGTTTGCCTGTTTCCCATGCTTGTTTCCTCAGAAAACCCTTCTGAAAATCCACAATGGGCTCTTTTCAGAAACTTGCTTGAAGCCCGTACCACATTTTAAAGTTGAAACTGAATCTATATCTTAAGCTTATCTTATGAAGTCTGAGAATAGCATGTATTGAGATGGAAATCTGGCAATAGTGTGGCTGAAATTGAATAATACCTCAGGTAATGAATAACATTTAGCATTTGTAGACATGAAGTGATTGTAATGGTTTTGCAGTATGCACTGAAAGCTTTGACAACAATAAGGTTGTGGCTTGAAGTTCAGATGAAGAGAGAGAGAGAGAGAGGAGTGGTTGTGATTTATGAGAGAGGCATTTGAAGATTGAAAATGAATGTATAAAAAGAAGAAGAACCCCCCACCTCCTGCCCTCCAAAAAAAAAAAAAAAATCATACGAAAGATGAAAAAAAAGGTTTTATTTCATCCTTCAAGATTTCCACAGGTCAGCTCAATTTTGAACTTATATTCTCAAAATGAAGATATATAAACATGTTTTCTGTGGTCACTTTCATAGATGTACGTGCAATTACGAACTTATGCAACTGAAATGCATATCAAACCAAAGGGTCCCTATGGGTGCATATTTTAGGTACCTTTGCTTACCTGAAAATATTGCATAATTATGTGATAGGTCCTTAAAAGGATGTTGATCAAGTAATAGGGGTCCATGGACTAGGTGCCACATGCTTATCTGAGTTGGCTCTTACAACTCCTGATAATCTCAGGACCTTATTCTGGAGTGGCAACTTTTATAGAGCTTTAGCTAATCGGTACTTGTGATTCCAGCTTACTATCAACTGCATGATTTAGTGCTAGCATATATCTCCTTATTGCCTCATTGTCAGCATGGAATGAAATTGCAAAAAGATATCATGGCTTGCTTAGTTCCAGTAGACTATTCTCTTTAGATATGAAGGCCTAGATTTGAACTGCCATTTGAAGCTATTTTCATATTAGAGCTTGCTAATAGAATCTAATTGAACTGCAATTAGTAAATGCAGTTCTGGCTTCTTATGGTCTGCATGATTCAAACTGAGAATCTATCTTATTTCCCTTTCATGGTCAGCATAGAATGAAATTCTGAACAGTATATTGTGGCTTATGTAGCTCGCTAGGCCTGTCTTTTGGCTATAAAGTTTACAATTTGAACTGCCAATAGAAGCTAATTATCTGGTAAAGATACCATATATGTTCTGTCTACAGGAAAATGCAGCATGCATTACATGATTTTTGTGCTGATTATTCACAGACTGCACCATATATGTTTAAGGCATATATAGTGCATATGGATTTATCTACTAATATCTTTTATGTGTTGCGTTGCCACCATTTTTTCAACTTTTGGATAAGGGTGAGCCTCAGGGGACTTCCTTTCATCATTTACAAATGATGAGGATTCTACTTTTAGGTTCTTCCCTTGACACTTAAGTATCATTTCTCCTGGAACTAGTTTCTGGGACTGAATCCTGCAAGAATTTAAGTTTCTTGGCTTCTCAATGATAGTAGACAACCCCAAATAGTTAAAAAAAGCCTAGATAGTTATGGTTATGGCTTGTTGGTGACTATCACCTGGGAACATTCCTTTAAATCATTCTTCTATCTGAACCACACTTGACAATTATGCAAATTTGGCGTTTTTCCTGAAGTGCTTTCTTGAACTCTCATCCTAGTTACTTGTGTTTGTTCATCTTGTTAGTTATGCTTCCATTGTTCTTTGCTCTTCTTTATTGCTATTCTTGTCTGGTGCCACATAGTTTGAGAGTCAAATGTTGTTGGGAGAACTTTTTTTCAAAAATGTTAACAGCATTTTTATTTAAGTTTAATTTGCTCAGCAAAACTTGTTAGAACCATTGATTTGATTAGGTTGCTTTTCTTGATTGCGTTTCTTCATATCTGTTTACCTTAGTTGATATCACTGATATTGTCAAGAAAAATTATATATTTTTTCAATGATATGATTATTGTTTCGACACACATAAATTCAATTGCACAGTCTGACTATTAAAAAGTTGAATTTACATCTTACTATTTTTGGCAGGAACTTCGCTTGTTGTGACCGTCATCCGCTCTATAGGCAGTGAGTATGGACGATCGGGTGCCTGGTGTTGGACTGAATCTGCACGCACAGGAAAGGCATGTTAATATTTTGTTGTGCAGATGTGCAACCTCACTGATTTGTTAGTTTTTTTCCAAATGCTAATCAGTTCTCATAATACTACGCATCTCAAGGCATCTGGTTTTCTATGGACCATTAGCACATAATTAGCCTCCATGCATGATGTAGTGGTAGATAATTAACATAAAACTGTTGGCTACATTTGACTCATTAGACATGTAGTTATGTATTGGTTTTTGAGGACCTCATGAGGCATCATGGGTATGCTAGGAGAAAAAATGCCTCCTTTTCATGGATCTGTATTTCAAGATAGCCTTGCTGCTTTTCTTCTTAATTCATACCATTGGAACCTAGGGTTTAGATCTTGGTATCTGGTCCTGTCTCAGTTTGCTTCTAGGACACTACAGAACCAGATTGCGAAGGCATGTTGGGATGAACCAAAACATACACTGACAACAAGAATAGAAATGAAAAAAAGGAAAAAAAATGCATCCTAGTTTGTCCTGATCTGTCCCAACTGTTCTGATATGTTCCAATTGTTGGGATGTGGCCAAGATGGTTGGAACAAACCAGGGTCCAGGATGGTTGGGATGTTGCAGTTCAAGAGAGCATCAGTGTCAGGTACCCATCTCACGTGCTGTTTTCTTCCTAACATGAAACCTTGATTGGAAGATTGAATGTGATTAAGAAAGATCCAATATGTTTGTTGAGAGCTTTAATAAAGAGAATATTGAAAAAATGGAATCAATAGAATTTTGCATGAAGTGTAATTGCAAAACTTCTTTATTTTTCCAACCCTAGAATTTTTCCTAAAATTCTAGAATGATGCAACTTCAACGTCCTGACCTTTTGATGTAGTCAATTATTGATTTGCAAGATCATTGTAGGAGAAAGCGGACCATGTTTTGTCTAAAAGCCAGTTTTTTTGAGGTAAATTGTTTGTTGCTTTCCATGAACCCTGTAGAACCATTCTTTGATTCACCCAATTTCTTTTAAAAAATCTATATTTTTTGTTTGAAAAGTATATATAAAGAAAATAATATCGTTCAATGACCAATTCCTCCTAATGGATGGACTTCTTTAAAGATAAACGCGCACTCTCTAAGGAAACATGGTATGGAAACTTACTTTAATTTTTTTGATTATTTTGGGAAAAGTTGAACCAATAAAAAACCCTGAGATACATGCAAATTAAAAAAAAGAAGAAATAATTACAAGTAAGACAAGTCGTGGACATATATTAAACATCATTTTGCATCTCTGGGTATAATTTTGGATGGAAACATTCACTATTGATAATTTAACAAAGGTAATACATAACAGATTCGTGAAACTTTAATGTTCCCTGGTTCTTGTGACAAAGACGTAAAGATAACAGCATCTAAAAGATGCTGAAATCAGCAAAGAATAGATGCTAGTAAAAGAACACAAAAGGGATGAAAGATTGAGACTCTTATATGTTGGCTCAACTCCTGAAACAAACTTGTATGTTTCTGACAGAAACTCTATTGAATGATGAGGATAATGATCCTGGTGGTACTGTTGGATGAATCTAATTTCAATGAAAGTTCCCTTTTTCCCAATTAATGTGCCAAAATGGGCCGACTTGCAGTTCCCTGCTTTACAAAGTCTTCTGAAGGGACAACTATTTACATGGCTCCATCCATTAAAGCCATAATCACCTGCTGTTGGAAGAGAGGAGGTCAAATCTTCTACCATGCCTTAAGTCACTGGAAACCTGGGTGCTAGTTGACCTTTGGAGATGGTTAAAATGAACTTAGTGGATGTAATTGAGATGTAAAATATATATGCTCAGTTACAATATCCATCTTACATAATTGGATTCAAAATCAGAAATAGTAAGAATAAACAAACTTGATCAAGGAATATCTTTGATTAATATCTTTGTACATGAGTGCTTTGTACTTCAGTTAACCACACATGCTGAAAAAAAAAAACTGTGGAATGATAGTGTTCATTTTGTATCTGCTTGGGTGTTTAAAAAGGGATCGTTGATCACAAACAGACTGGGTATAAAGAAAACCAAATGACTTATTTACATATTTTTGAAATTTATATAGGCTCACCAGATCTTATAAATGGAATAAAGCACCAGCAGAAGATGCCAAAATCATTATTAGAGCATAATGAATTATTTGGTCTCAAATTATGTACCAGGAAAGCAGCACGTATTGAATGAAAAGAAATGGGTTACAGTGAAGGAGATTGATGAAACAGAGGAGGAAATGAATAGAAGAACTGGGAGAAAGTTCTACTTTGAGATATATTTGTCGTATGTGTCATCCTATGCAAGTCATTGAAGGAAGTGGGCATGTCACTTATGAATGGGAGGATGGTAGTTATCCCTTATAATTTATTATGGACATGGTCATTCATCTATTCCATATGCAGGCCAAATAACATACTAATTAGGCCAGACAACAACATAGGTGATCTTGTTGTTGTAATATGACAACACCTTGTTGGTGTTTGCATAGCCTTGGATATGTAGTGAACTTATTCTATGCAATCAAAATAATCATCAATAAGTGGAACGATCATTAGTTATATTATTGCATATTACAACAATAATAACAAAGCCCTAATTCCAAACTAGTTGGGGTCGGCTATATAAATCCTTTTTCTTCATTCAGTTCTATTCCGAGTCATTTTTTTTTTTGCAAGATATAAAAATTTTAAGTTTTTTTTTTTATCATTTCCTCTTATGTGATTTTTGATCTACCTCTACTTCTTTTTTCTTCTATATGTATCAAGTCACTCTTCTGAACATGTGCATCTCTAGGTCTACGTTGCATATGTTCAAACTATCTAAGTTATTATTCCCTTAATTTATCCTCGATTGGAGCTACCTTTACTTTTTTACGAATAATTTTATTTCTTATTCTATCTTTTCTTATATTAACATACATCCAGCATAACATTCTCATCTTCGCCACAATAATTTTATATACGTGTATTTTTCTAACCGCCCAATATTTCGTACCATAAAGCATAGATCGTCTTATAGCTGTCCCATAAAACTTTTTCTTCAACTTGAAAAGTATTTTATGATTATATAATATTCTAATTGTACTTCTTCATTTTATCCAACCTGTTTTAGTCCTACGGAGAACATCATCCTCAGTTTCTCCTTATAAATAATGGATCCTAAATACCAAAAATGATGATTTTTAGTAACTTCATGGTTTTTAGTTTGTACTCTATATTCATCTTTATTTTTGATTGTATTAAAATTGTATTCTATTTATTCTATTTTTATCATAGTTTACCTGAAAGTTCTAGATTCTAATGCATCTCGCCATAGTTCTAACTTACAATTAACTCCAGCCTTAGTTTCATTTACTAGTACTATATCATTTGCAAATAATATGCACCATAATATTGAGTAAGCTTATCCATGACTAAAGGGCAGTTCCCTGGCACATTTTATTCATATATTTTATGTAAACATTATGTCTTTCATATTCTTTCATCCTTGGCACATATAACAGATTCATAAACAGAGGATTTGGAAGCAGGATGTGGTCTTTAAGAGAATCCTTGGAGTTCATCTTGCAACCTCCTGAAGTTTAACAAGTCATAGAATGCAAGTTCCATTCTTTCAATTTCTTAATTCTCAGGAACCTACTATCCAAGCACATACTTCTTAGGAATTCACTTCCCAAACACAAGTAACTAGGTGATTTTCAGGTGGCCATGCCTAGGAAGCAAAGGCAGCATTATTTGAAAATAGTAGGCATAGATCTTTTTTTTAATACATGTTGTGAAGGATTGTTGATATGTATATTTATGTATGGTTTATGGTGTATTAGTTTCTTTTTTCAGTTAGTTCAAGTAGTCATTGCTTGATTTTGAGACTATAAATTTTTTTTTTCCAGGTAGCTCACTTAATAACATTTTATGGTCCACTCTGGAGTGCAATTCTGTACAATGGATTTACATACTTTCAAGTGACCCGCATGCTAAACAATGCAACACGGGTATAGTTCACCTTACTTTAAGGCATTTCCAACAATTTGTGATGGGTAACTGCCGTCTTTGAGCAGTTCATCTTCATTCAAAATTATTAGTTCAGAAATTCTGCTGTAAGTCCAAGCATATTTACAATGTGCAAATTGTTTTAATCACCTACTTGCAGATGGCTGTGGGAATGTCAGATCAATCACGCCAGTTTGATACAAGGGCAGAAAAGGTCTATCCTATTCTCATCTTTTAAGTACATCAAATAATCGTTTTTTGTTTTTGTTTTTTGGGGATTTTTTTAGCCGCCAACTATAACCTAGATGACCTTGATGTTTCTTATTGTTCCACTGAGGTCAATCAAGGTGGCAATGCTTGGCAGACTTTTAGAATACGTTGTAATGATCATGATAGGAGTAGAATAAACTGAACTTGAAATCTGGACCTGGTAAAATCTTCCATTCTTAGATTGTACTTTAGGTTGTAGAGATGAGCTAATGAAGCTGGCAATCATTTTTGAAACATAAGGAACAAGCATAGTGGCGAACACAAGATATGCAGTAAATTTGTTTCTGGTTTATAGCCCAAAATTTATAGACTTATACTAGCATAGAGCCCTATTGTTTAAGTATAAAAAGATGATGACACAGTGCATACATCAACAAAAATTCAAATATATTATTATCTATGATATTCTTTGCTGCTTCTGTTCATGTGATTCCGGTCATTAGTCTAAAAAGATTGTTAACGTGGTTAGTGCCACCTATAAACTTGAGCAAAAAATATTTATCCGTGCTATCATTTGGCATCTCTTCAAAACATTCCCCTCACCATTCCTAAGGTTTAATAAGTACGATAGAGAATCCAACAAAACCACCTTAGGAGTAATTTTTGTTGATGTATGGCAATGTCTTGTCTTTTTCAACCAATTGTATAGCCTCCCATGTTTAGGGCTGCAAAAGGGTTAGGCTTGGGTTGTTCCTGAAGAATCTTGAGGCCTTACCTTTGAATGGTAAAAGGAATGGAAGTTAGGAATAAATGGCCTACCCAATCTGACTTGGCTCGAACCATTTTGTTTAGGCTTGGGCATAGGTTTTCAACATGGTGGACTGAACAGGGCCTTGATTTTTAAGCTTGGCATAAAATTGGTTAGGCTTGTGCTCACCATTTTCTTAACCCAACTTAGTCTGATCCAATATAGCTGACCCAATGTATTATATAATTTATATGATAATATGATATATAATGCATATTTTACATAATTATTGTTATTTTAAATAGCAAAATAAAAAATGAACCTAAAAAGGGGGAAACTAGAGTGAACCCTAAATAGCTTTCTCTAGCACAAGTTCCTCTCTCAACTGCCGTGCTGTCCACCAGCCGGTGGCTAACCCTCCTTCCACTCTCTTAGCCTTCCCTAACAAGGCAATGGCCGGTCTGATGAGGGCAAGCAAGGGATGACCAAAACTAGGCGAAGGACACGGACACATCCCTCTGCTTCCTCAATCGGTTCTCCTGTGGCAGTCTGAAGGCCTAGTTAGGTCAGGCCTGGTTAGGTCCTAGGTTGTTTCAGGCTAGGCCTCTTGCTTTGCTGTTAGGCTAGGCTTGGGTCAAGCCCAAGATCATGCTAACCCAAGTTTGGACTTGGTATTTTTGGTATTGATATAAGAACTGCAGGCCGGATTGAACTTGGCCTGGCCTCATAGATGCTGAGGTCTAGCTAGAAAACCACAGCTAGTTGGCTTGATTTTCATACTACGGTATTCAAAGCTTCCTTGTGGGCTTACCAAGATATGCTGCATTTTAATTTTCTGTACCAGCTAAACTATTTACAGTTGTTGGCCACAAGTAAAGTGAAAATATCATAACCTATGCTGCAAGCAAATTGAGGTATTTTTGCTTATAACAGTTTTGTTTCTTTTGTAGGCAGTGAATAGGTGGGGCTACTATCCTTTGATTTTGATAGGTTCTTGGGCATTTGGAACAATCAACCGTCTATATGACTTCATTAATCCAGGGCACAAGATCTTTTGGCTTTCATTTCTTGATGTTGGGTTTGCTGGACTTATGGTACTTCTCTTAATTTTGTAATTTCAATCCTTTCTGAACTTCTTCTGCTCTGCAGCTCATATTTTTCTTTTCTTTTCTTATATATATATATATATATATATATATATATATATATATATATATATATATATATATATTTTGTTGAACTGAGTATTTGCTTGTCTTCTTTCTCATCAAATATGTCTATGTTTCTACATAAGCTATACTTGTTAGCTGGCCATGAGGCCCAATAACAACCAAATAGTTGATGCAATTTTTGAACTTTTAAGATATAATAACTAACTATCTTGAAATTGTTCACTATAGGATCCTTGTCAAGACAAATCATTTTTTGTCAGTTCGTACCATCAGTATTGCTATACTTATTAAATCTAAAGAAACAAGTGTATGTAAATCATATTATTGTCAGGCATGTCTTTTTTTATTTTTGAAGGAATTATTGTCAGGCATGTCAAAGGCGCAAAAAGACTGTTTTGACTTGTCAATGGCAGAGGAAAAGAGTAAAAACCTCAAGGATTTTACTTACTGATAAGCAACTCATATTGATTATACTTGGTCACATCTAGCTAATGACATTGGTTAGTACTACAAGAGATCGATGATGCCCAATGATTTTTGGGTTTGATCTTATAGTCTCTATTTTATTGAATTGAGTACCACAAGTACAGAGATATATGCTATTTGGGCTGAAGCATATTTACCATGTGAATAGTTTGACAAAACATTTATTTGTCACAATCATAGAAAGCAAGGCCATATTCCTTCTATTTTATCTTGTGAAAACCTTCAAATCTTTCTTCTCTCAGTATCCAATGTTGCTCTTTCTTTTAGAAAAATATGAATATCATTTTGAAGCGAAATGGAGACTGAGTATCTTTCCTCGACATGAACCCCTGACTCTCCTTAGCTCTGTCTGCTTGCGTCTTAAATAATTATAGCTGACTTTGTTAGGTTATTACTCTTAAGGAGGTAAACAAGATAATGTGCCTTACAAAAGTTGGAATATGTTTATTAAATTGTGTAAATAACCAGGAAAAATGTTTTAAACTGATGGGGATCTCAGTCATCAACACTTTCTTTCATGTGCAGACCACGTGCTCCACATTAGTCAGATATAATATTTGTTGCTGATATTCTTATGAATCTAGTAACCTTTGTTTTTTCCTTTTCACTATGGAACCTAAATATGATATGGTGCTTTCATTTGATATACTTGATAACTATATCCAAATATGTTTCTAAACATTTTAGTATTGCGTGGAATGCCATTGCTAGCGAACAAGTTACTGTCTAGAACTCATATGTAATCATCCATGCAGGCTTGTTTTGCCTATATCAATTAGTTCTCATGACTTTATAAAGAAGTGCCTACTAAATTGTCTGTTATGCCTTTCATCCTGATATGCTTGTTCTAAGAGCTGGGGTTGGTGAAGACACTACAGAAACTCCTGTAAACTAAAACTGAAAATACCCCTCTTTACATGCTGGTAAATGCAAACCATGCCTCTATTGAGAGCATGCACAGTCCATCTGCTAGTGCTTGTGGGATGCTTGTTCACCTGTTCTTGTTGCTCTGATTGTTATCAATATCAAGAGAAAAGGTTTCCTAAGATCAGCTACCCCAATAACCAGACTAGATTTGGTTCCAGCTTATGTGAGAATGCGACTCAATGTACCATTTTGTCTAATCATTTGTATGACAACCTCAGACTGTACTGAGTAATTGCTTAGCTTTGTCAGAAGTCAGGACTACTACTGGGGGTGTTTCTCTGCAGAGTCGACCAATATGAAACGTGTAATTTCTTTGAAGTACTAATATAAGACCATATTTGAAGCATTGACATTGATTTTTTAACACTAAACCTGGGCCTGCGGATTGGGCTATTGTACAAGAATGTTCGACATATTTTCATAATCAATAAGCTTGCAGATGTAGAGTGAACATAATTAGGAATGATCCTATTGTATATGCATTATCATGTCATCTTCAGATTTTCTGCAATTGCTAATGTTAAATATGTTTATTTGTTTCAATGTCTGCTCCAATTCATTATTCCATGCCTTCCTGATGTAGGGGCTATTTAATTCAATTGCTTATGGGCTTAACTCTTCTGTGAGGCGAGCTATTGGGGAAAGAATTAATAAGTAAGCTACAGTTCAGAAACTACTGAAGTGCTACTGCTTAAACCTTCTTGCTGTTTTCTTGAGTTGTTTTTAGCCTGTGGTTTCCTGAGTGTAACCTTGGTTTATTTAGCAAGCCATTTTGTTTACTGAATATTATGCTTCATAATTTGTCAGGTGGATGCCTGAGAAATTTAGAAGGTTCAGTCCTGCTTGGTTAAGGCCCAGAGTTCAACAGCAAGAAAATGAGCTTGTGTCACTGGTCGTTGAAGGCCAGCAATAGTTAAGGCTGGTGATGCTCTTGTAGTCCTTTGTATTACCTCATTTTGCATCAATCTTGTTGTCAAATTCATGAGAGCGTATTCCAGAGGAAACAGAAGACGAACATGGATTGAAAGAACTGCCATGCATTCTTGTGGCTATCACACCATATACATCCATTCTTCTGAAAAAGAAAGAGATTGAATGCCAGCACACGCAGGTCTCTCGTCTAATTTCAATTTTGATTGTCTTCATCTACTCAGCAGTTGTGGAGAACAATCTTTGTGGCCTGTCTCGACATCAGGGGTATTTAGGATGTTTCATCAATGTTGTTGTTTTCAGAAACTTGTAGATGGTTACGGGGCAGAGGCAGAGATCAATAGGAAAAAGAAGATTCAGCAGATCAGTGGATTTGTATCATAGCTGGGAGAATATTGCTTTTTTTTTTTGATATTTTTTCAAATCTTCAGTGTATCATATATTACCTTTTGGTGCTTATTATTGAGTCTATTTGGATTTATGATGATTCTTTCTTGAGCTTTTGTGTTTCTTCAGACAACTTTTGTTATCGTAATGGTGTGATTCTTGTTCCACATGCTACGTATATGAGCGGAAGCTCTGCAACTCTGCTGCGTTATAAAATGTTCCAATCCGGAATTGTTTTTATAGTGATTTGCTGCCGGTATGATCAAGCTGGTTTCGGCTTATGGTTTAACCTGTTTGGATGACCTAAGCCCGTTGGTAGTTGGCACTTTGAATAGATCAACGTTTAAAAAAATTAAAGAATAAACCTTGCTTTTTTGAATCTGGACATAAGACTACAGCTATCTTCATGCCAAAAGGAATTAGTATCGAGTAGCCATGACTCAAAAAAAATGGATCAATGTGTTTCATACTGATCTGTGAGCTCCGGGATTACTTGGTGCCTTTGTGCTATCTGGGTTTAATATCATCCAACTATCTGGGTTTAGGATTGCTGTTACATGGCAGAGCATAAAGTTTACATGGTATAATCATAAAGATATGAAGTATGAATGTTCCTGCGTTCATGATGACAACAGTTGTAAGGTGCCTAGTGTACCAATGAAGAAATCTTTAAAAAAAGGAACCCAGATCTTTGAAGCCTTGTTGAGAACTAAATCTCACTCTTAACATAAAGAATGAAAAACATTGTGACCAAGCTTTAGATTTTTTTTTTTTAAATAATTTTTACAAAGCATTTGTAAGAGTCCAGTTCGATGGCTACCCTGGATAAATGCTCAACAATGAAGCATGGTATGTCATACTGATCAATATGCTGCAGTATCAGGTTTATGTTTCAAAAATATTTTGTACAAGGCATTTATTGGATATGTATTTCCGTTTATCCTATAATGAATCATGGTATGCCATGCTTAGAATTTTTTTGGTACGTCTTCGGCATCAAGATGGCAAATCATGCAACGACTTTGCAAAGACTTCAAATGTAATACATTAGAACTAATTACAGAACCCTCTTATTTCAATCAACAATATTCTTCATCTATTGTTACCTATTCTGGTCTTGCCATTTGTCACCTGAGTTGTCTCAGAATTTTATATCCTCCATATGCTCTAATTGTGCTCAGCTTAGCCATAAATCCAATGGTGAACTAATCAGAAATTTAAGTCTTTCAAACATTAGATAGCCAGCTTACATAGAAGACATAAAACGTGAGTGCTCGCGGGGAAATCAAAATAGCTCGGATCGTAGGAGAAAGGTGGAAATCAAAATAGCTCGGAACACAGGAGAGAGATGGAAGACTTTGGGGGAGGGAGCGGATGGTGGCGGCCAGGGCTGCTGAGAGCCTGGCTGGCTGCAAATCCGGCGATAGACTGGGAGCAAATATTTACAAACTTATTATTTATCAACTTTCTCCTTCACAGCATGACGCATGATACCCCCTCCGCATTTTATCGATCCACGTTTTCTTAAAATTTTTCTGGAACATAATTTTTTTTTTCATAGTTTCTTGAGGCTTTGGATCTATCACACCACCTTGGGTACATAAGTTGTCCTGGTTTCTTTTTCATTACTAATCTCCTTAGCAATGTGTGAATTATATAGAGGCAATTCATTTTATAGAGGGCAGCAAAAAATGAAAAATTCTCCACTAATCTCCTTGGCTATGCGAGGCTTATGGAGGCAATTCATTTTATAAAGGGCAGCAAAAAATGAAAATCCTCCCTAAGCTGATAACTGGACAAAAATTTTAATCTCAAATATATTATGATTTATAATTCCAATAGAATAATATGACATGCCATTTAAAAAAAAGAAAAGAAAAGAAAAGAAAAGAAAAGAAGACAGACTAACACGAGATAGGAATGCAATGCCATGATCTAACCTAACATAGACATCCAGTGACACAACAAGGTTTAGTGCATCTTGGGCACAGGCGTACCTCTGTACATCTTGGGCAGGACCAGACACAGCCACAGGAAGACTCAGGGCAGGAGAGGCTTGGAAGAACGCATCGTGGTCTGGAGCAAGGAAACCCCAGCCACAGCATCGAGGTCTGGAGCAGGAAAATCCCCAGCTACAGCATTGTGGTTTGAAGCAGGAAGCACCCAAACTGCTGCAACATGGACTGAAGCACGAAAGCCCCAAGCAATTGCAAAGCCTCCTGCAGAACGAAACGTTAGAGCAGCTGCAACGCGGTTTGCACAAGATACCCTCGCAGCAGTTGCAGCTTGGTCTGCAGGACGGCACCTCACAGCAATGGCAACGAGGGCATCCACATTCACTGTGACAGCTGCACTTCTTCGGGAAACAAGTGCAATTCTTCGGGAAACAGCTGCAGTTCTTGGGGAAGCAGCTACAGTTCTTGGGGAAGCAGTTGCAGTTCTTTGGGAAGCAGCTGCAGCAGTTCTTTGGGAAGCAGCTGCAGCAGTTCTTGCAGCTGCAGTTCTTCGGGCAGCAGCTGCAGTTCTTCGGGCAACAGCTACAGTTCTTGGGGAAGCAGTTCAGTTCTTTGGGAAGCAGGGAGTTCTTTGGGCAGCAGCTGCAGCAGTTCTTTGGGCAGCAGCTGCAGCAGTTCTTTGGGCAGCAGCTGCAGTTCTTCGGGCAGCAGCTGCAGCAGTTCTCCGGGCAGCAGCTGCAGTTCTCCGGGAAACAGCTGCAGTTCTTGGGGCAGCAGTGACACTTCTTCGGGCAGCAGCTGCAGCTCTTGGGACAACAGTCGCAGTCCCTTGGGCAACAGCTGCAGCTCTTGGGACAACAGTCGCAGTTCCTTGGGCAACAGCTGCAGCTCTCTGGGCAACAGTCGCAGTTCTTTGGGCAACAGTCGCAGTTCCTTGGGCAACAGTCGCTTTTTCTTGGGCAACAGTCGCAGTTCCTTGGGCAACAGTGGCTTATTCTTGGGCAACACCTGCAATTCTCTGGGCAGCAATCCCAGTTGCCAGGGCAACAGTCACGGATCAGTGGGCAACAGCTGCAATCGTCTGGGCAACAATTGCAATCCCTTGGGCAACACCTGCAAGTCTTCAAGTGTGGACACTTGCAGCTCGGTCTTTCAAGTTCTAGCAAGCATCTGCTGCAGCAGCATATCCATGAGAAGCTTAAGCAAAGCTTTGATCTGCTCAGAAAACAAAACTCTTATCATTTAGTCATGAGCATACATGAAAGTAATTCAATGCCATACACCCACCAAATTAATGTTGTAAAAACAGAAGCGCTCAAACTTCAGTAAAAAAAGTAATCTTTTTAAAGGTTATGATGATAGCAGTTGTGTGTGTTGTGCTGTGGCTTCACTGACACAGTTCAAATCAATGCATCATGCATGATCAAGTATAGATAGTGACCTAATGTCATTAAGCATGACAAACAAGTATCATACACTTTATTGGCTGCTATGTGATGCATAGGATAAACATGCAGTGTACTAGAAGAATTTGAAGATAACAAAAGCATCAGGTATCACTTTTCTGAGATAATCATCAGTTTCAATGAATAGCAATTCCATTATATAAATCCCACTGTTGACATTTTTGAAGTGAGAAAGTTATATTTCTGCAATCATGCATTTGAACATGTCTTCTGAGGAACAGAAATAAAAAAAAATCTATAATGGTTTGGGATCAAATACATAGTTGGATATAGAAAGGCAGCACGAGAGCACAAAGCAAGACATACTCCTGTTCGAGTAATCAAGAAAGGGGATGAGAGCAGGAGAAGAAAAGCCAAAGTCTAAAATTTCATTCAACATAACAACTTCAACTATAATTTCTCATACATGGCTACTGATATACTGGAACAGATGTTTCTCCAACTCTCTATGTGCATTAACAACAGGGCAAGTTTATAGAAGTCTCCTCATGTTTTCATGGGGAGACAGCACAAGTAACTGTAAGTCCAAATACGGTAGCCAATTTTGACACCAAATTTGAATATCAACCAGCCTAACAAATGCTAATGACATGAGATTAGAAAGGAAATAAATAGAATGAGTTTCATAGAGTGGGCTTCATGAAACATGCTTCTTTGTCATTGACCATAGACGACTTTAGCATCAAATATTGACATCACTGACTAAACCGTCACATAACATAGCTGGTGCAACATCAAGTTGGATATCATAACAACATGAGTGTTACATCTACAAAAGCATCTTGCAAGCTATGCCTATGAAGCTTTTGAATGTGTTGAATCTCGTCAACTTTCATAGCATGACATCTCTAGCAAGAAGCGTCTTTCTCATCAAATGATCAAGGAAGAAAATTTTTTTGAGATTGTACTAAACCTCCGAAGCTAAGAAAGCAATGGATATGATTTATGTCATGTTGAAGTAGGAGAATCAAGAAAATTACAACAATGTTTTTATCACAAATGTTTGTTTGTTCACCAGCATTTTTTGCTAATCTTTGAGTTTGGGCAATATTATGATGGTAAATCTCTCATTTATCAAAATGATTATTTACTTCCATTCAAGATTTTGAAGATCCTTGGCTTAATTGCAACATGAATTTTATAATCGATCATTTATTTAGTATTATTGCACCATTTGAATAGATTCCATGTGATGTCCTAATTTCTCACCAATGAGGAGACTGACACTGTTAAGCGTCCATGAACTTGGCCTAAAAAAAAACCCACAAAGGAGATCTATTTCATGAGCGCGTTCGACAACCTCATACAATAAACATAAAGCACCTAATTAAATCTCATACCCTAAACATTTATCAGACGAATTTTTAGTTGATTTTTTGTCTTCATATTTAATTATATAACTGTCAATTAAACATCATGGAAACCTGCATTGGACATATATTGGGGATTGTTATTGTAGCTGTTATTTTGCATAGAATTCTAGACTTCGGCTTCCCGGAGACTTTTCTTGGTATCTTCTTGCTTTTATCCCCTCGTTGGATTTGTTGAGGGTTGTTAGTCCATCCTATTGTGCTACCTGACCTCCAACTTAGCATCCAATCCCACCTCTGGTGGCTAAAGACATGAACCAACCATAGGTCAGCATAACTCGGCTTTTATTGCAAGTTCTATACTTCATTATATTAGCAACCAAAATATGAACTCTCTATTATTTGAGCAGATGCAGGAGCTCTTAAATAAAGGCAATACAAATATAAATCTTATTCAACGAGGAAGAAAGTACTCAACTCAACTCATCTAAGCCTTTTCCCAACTACATGGGGTCGGCTACATGAATCTGCTTCCTCTACTCTGCTCTATTCAATGAGGAAGAAAGAACCACAAAACAAAAAGTAAATCTAACTTGACATTCAGGTCCTCCTATTAAATCTCTCTAGAACAAGACAGTCTACCATTTGGCTAGCATCCCTCAACTCTAAGATAATGCCAATAACAAAAAGCAACTTCTTAAACTCTAGCCAACAGTACTCTCATTTTTCCAAGGGCAATTATTACCATGTAAAGTCCACCAAACAAAATCATCAGAGTCATCTTCTATAGATCCAGAGCATGATTATGCCCGATGCAGGTTTGCATTAAATCAAGGCCATTTCTTAATGCAAGACTTGGTCCATTCAAATTATTGATGCCAAAACATCTAGATATCCATAGCATATATCACTACTTCAATGCCAAAGAAACCCATGTTGCATAATAATTTATAGAAATACTTGAGCATAGTCTTGAACCACTTTTTCGTTCTTCTGGTAAGTCAACCATTTGTTGGTAGAAGGAGACCGGCAAAGATTTGGTTTTCCATCCAAGCAACAAACTCAAAATTTTCCAGTGCCTATATTAACTCTAGACAAAAGAAAGTAACAAATAGAACTAGGGCTGGGTAGTTGACAATAGGAGACACTTACCTGATGTTATACAACCAATACGTCCTTGCAACTCAAGTGAAATATTTATAAGTGATGGTAAGATCTACAATGTTGTGTGGCTTAGGCTTCTGGAAAACAATACAAGTCTCAAGCACATCAGAGCGTATGTGGAAGGGATGATGATACTAAAGTGGATTTTTTGATGAAAATATAATGGAATATGCATGGTAAGCATGCACTTTATGATGCTTTAAGAAACTCATTACGCTCAAAACTATATAACTGATGGCATCACCATCTCTTATCATTGCCAGAACACCTAAATAAAAGACATAAACCCTAACATTATATCAAGTAACTCTTGCTAGTTTTATTGGATCATTAGGGCAGTTGACCAGCAATGAATTTATGGAAAGCATGTTAAAGCAGCTACCTCAGATATTATTTTATGCAACATACGAGGATTTAAGAGACACAAATGACAACCCAATAGGAAGTGGCTCAACTATGTGGAATAACAAAGCTTGCTTGGTTCACATATACCCTTTTCTGCATTCAATAAGCGCATTTGAGAGTTGAAGTCATCTAATATATCAAATTCGATAACATATTGAGTCTTGTTTTGTGTTTTTCAAAACTTTAAGCCACTTGGTTAGATCTTTCTTTGTGTTATCTTAAAGACTCCAGCTAGGGAAAGATAGGTGTCATCTGGGCTATTAATATGAGGTATTGAGTGGCCAAGAGGAGCTGTATGTTAGACAAGGTTTAGAAAATAAGTGGCTTCAGCCCTCCTGTTTTATCCTAGTCTCTCTTCCTCTCTAATTCTTTCTTCCCTTAATCTCCTTTGTTCTTCTAATTTATGGTTTATATTCACCTCTCAGATTTTGCATCATTCCCTTTAAACTTATCTTTCTCAGATGTTTTGAATAATTTTACACTTAAGCACTTTCTCTTTAATATCTAAATGAATGTAATTTTTGTGATATCAATATATTAGTAAGTCTACCATGGACCATTTTTACTAAACCCACTTGTTCCATATTAGCCTCCTGGAATCTATACCTATCTTCTAAATCATTAGAATAGGACTATGAAGCCTTCTGATAATTCATGACCTTTAACTCAGTCCATTTTTGTACCATCATCAGGTTTCAGGCACCCAGTGGCCAAATTGGGTTAAGTTATTGAGCCAGAAGTTGTTGGCGATCGGAATAAGCCTTATGCCTGGCAAACAGCTATTAGTGAAACAGGCATAAGCAGGGAATAGTTGTGCTGGTCAAATTTGCTTATGCCAAGCACACTATTCCAAATGAAGGTTATTGCAAGCTATTCTAAGCATAAAGCTATCATTTATGTCTTCTTTCTATTTTTTATGGACAAAATAACTCTCATCCAAAAGTTATTCCAGGTATTGTATCCAAACAAGAATGGGAATGACTCATTGCACAACTATTCCTATAGGCACAAACTTTTCCGTTCCTGTTATCTTTATTCCCAACCCAACAAAGCCTAAACTAGAGTCAAAGGAACAGATAACTGTCGGTAAATGCTTCCTCCTACATGATGACGTCAAAAAATATCAGGTCATATAAAAGTTCAACATCCATCCAAATGCTATAGGAACATTTTAAATAAATGCATTTTCCTCAGTTAATATATTTACTCTAAGTCAAGCTCAGCATTTTACCAAACTTGGATTTGCTTATTATATTTCTCAATCCAGCTCAATGAACACAAGATCTCTGTGCATTCTTGGAGGCAACTAACAAAGACTTTATGTCAGGATTTTCAGGCTTCGTTTGGTGCAGCAATAAAGAAAACCTTGGTAAGTTCCTAAATTCCTTTATATTCTTATTTATTGTGTTCTTCCATGATTAAGCCTAAATTGTTGTTTGATTCAAGATCTGGAATATGCTGAAACAGAGAGAGATGATACCCCTGATACTCAAATAAAATTATTCAAACCCCGTACCCAGCAGGCACGTGGGAGCACAAAGGTGAATATTTTTATTTGCAAAAACAAGGTTATGTACCTGCTTACCAGAAGAAAACAAAGTGAATTAAGTAAGAATAACTTTATGGAATTTGGCACAATTAATTTTGCATTTATTCAGGTTTTCTGAGAATGCAACATAAGTCAAAGGCAAAGGATTCCAGGAAGTACCCAAGCCACCTCAGAAAGCGACAAGATCCATGTCTCTTCTTACTTCTGTTCAGCAGAAAAAAAAAATCTATAAAGATATGATATTCATAAAGGTCAAAATATAAAGCATGAGGTTGAAGATCTATACATAGGTATTAGAGGATCTGGTTTAGTCCCCACAAATTCATTGACCCTGCCAAATTATCAATAGATCAAATCAATAAGCAGACATCAAATATTCTTAGAAAGAAGAAAACCAAATTCCATTCTAAACAGGAAAAGTACTGTTTTCAGCCTAATTATAAAATTAACAGCCCAGTTTGGAACTCAGTGGAGTTGTTGAATCTATTAGAAGACTCAGAAGACCCAACTTAACCCATACAAAATATAAACTTTTCTGTGAAGTATTTGACATATTCCTTTTTCAGATCTGAATTTTAATAACCTTGTCATGTGGTCAAGCACATCTTATCAGGAAATCTGTATACATTTTCCAGTTTGTACATTTATCACTTAACCAGGCAATTGCGATCTAAACACTACAGAGGAAATAATGAAGAGCATCCGGCATTAAGCAATAGAAAAGGTAGGAAACTGCATAGATAAGAAATAAGTTAATGAAGCATACTCCTTGCAGCATCTTGAGACAGGTGGAAGTCCTTCAAGCGATTGTAACTCCTCCTGCTTAATATGTAATTTTCATGAGTTTTTATTCTTTTATAACTAAATCAGAAGCAATAAAAAGAACATAGTTGCATTAGTGCCTAGGAGGCTTTTATGGGCTCATTCACAATTTTATTGATGATGTCAAATGATGTAGATCAGAACTGAAGAAGAAAATGTCATTTCTTTGGATGACTTATTGATGAAAATTATTGTTATCAATATATTAGAAAACATCTGAAGTGGAAAATTTACAAAATCAAGGATGAGAATATAAGCATTTTAGATTGTCCATATTTCTTCTTCATTCCTATAGTCCTTATTTATATAAAGAACAAACATAGGAATAATAATGCAGGAGGATCACCACACTTGATATGGATTATTTTGGCTACTACAAGGAGGACCAAACAAGGTCCAAGAGCAAGATATGCCACATCAAGAAACTGAATCATGTGCCAAATTTCCAAAGACCGTAAATTGCATGTCTGTTGTTCAATGGAGGTGCACTTATTTTAAAATTGGGCAAACATTTTAGTTCTATGACATAGCATCACTCCAGAAAGGAGTGGTGTGCAAAGAAATTGCAGCCAAATTCTATCATTTAGGCCTTGAAATAGGCTGGTCAAAGCAAAAAAATTCTATGCGAAAAAAATTAATAGGGCATATCTCCCAATATGGGAAGAATTAAGCAAAGCAGCTGTAGATATAGTCCATGTAGAAGTTAAGAACTATCTCGTGAGTGGGATTTTAGCTTTTTATGATTATTTTCAGTAGTCATGTCCATTTTAAGAGAGCTATATTTTTTTAATTAGAAGAGAAATCTAACTCGAATTATAAAGGGATGGATCTCACTAATATAAATAGAGAATTTGTAACTTAATTTTGTTACTAATGAAATAATTATCTTGTTTTTTAATTGTTTGTAAAAGAAAGTTGAGAATATTAAAGAATTTTCTTTCTTCTCGCTAATCAGATCAAATAATATCATATCAACTTAAATCATAAAGCATTCAAAAGTTAACTTTAATTGGAAAAGTAGGACACAAGGGTGCTATAAACAGTATGCCTTGGAAAGACAAATGGCTTGTGTGTGAAGAAAGGGCTCTAATAAATGTATATATCAAACCAAGAGATGAAAAATCTAATAAGAATGACAATATTTGAAACAATACAATAATAACAATAAAGACTTAATCTTAAATTAGTTAGGATCGACTACATAAATCCTTTATCTCAACTCACTCAGTTATTATACTTTCTACAAAATGTCAAGATATTAAGTCTTGTTATTACTTTCTCTCATATAATTTTTTTATACCTCTATCTTTTTTTTTCTTTCATTTGTGTTAAATTACTCCTTCATGATGGTGTATCCTTAGGCCTACGTTATAACTAACCAAATCATCTAAGTCATTATTTTCTTAATTTATATTATCTCTATCATTTATAAATGATTGCATTTTTTTCGGCCACAATCATTTTGTATACATGTAGTTTTCTAACTATCCAACATTCTATACCATAAAGCATGACTGGTCTTATAATTATCTCATAAAAGTTTTTCTTCAACTAAATAGATATTCTACAATCACATAATATTTCAATTGCATCTCTCCATTTTATCCAGCATGCTTTAATTTCATGGACAACATCCTCCTTTTTTTTAAGAATAATTGATCATAAATATCAATAATGATCGCTTTTAGAAACTTCATGATTCTCAAATTTTACTCTACTTTCGTCTCTTTCTAATTTTACTAATAATTACATTCCACGTATTCTTTTTTTTTTCATACTTAACCTAAAACCTATAAATTTTAATGCTCTTCTTCATAATTCCAACTTACGATTAATTCTAACCTTAGTTTCATTTACTAATATTATATCATTTATAAATAATATGCATTATAGAATTTCATCTAGAATGTACCAAGTAAACTTATTTATATCTAGAACAATGAATGTAATATAATTTCACTAAATACAAATAATAGTGCAGGACTGTGGATTCTATTATATTGTCATTCATGACATATGCATGGCTTTAAACCCCAGCTTCATTGAAATAGATAAGTGGTTCCCTTACTGCCTATAGCCCAAATTTACACTTAAAAGCCAATTAGAAAGGTGGAAAATATAATGCAATGAGAGACAGACACAATTCATTGACCGGCTGTTGTGTTTATAAAAATCTATTTGAGATTGAGTATATCTTCTGCATGCTGGAAACAGTAGTTCCACCACTGCATCCAACCACCTAAACGACCTTAAGCAACCTCATGTTTTGTGCCCAGCCACCCATATCATATACAGTCAAGTAAGGAGCAGAAGAAAAGCTTGTGAATAACCAGAGTCCCAACATAGAAGGGGAAATCAGGAAAAGGTCTATTTAACATTTCCAGTTGAAGAAAGAAGGGATTAATTGACAACTTAAGATTTTCTTCATTCATGAGCCACAAAAAGGCATGATTAAAGTCTTTCTCATCCCACTTTCAATTAAAGAAGGGAAGGATATAAATCTCACAATTGCCACCCCTGCTTTCTATTAAAGAAGTAATGAATTCAAGTTTTTTTCAAGCTGGATTTTGTTGTCAAAACATTAGAAAGAGGTTCATGGTTAGTTCAGTTCGATCGACTGCTCAATCAACCTTGGACAAATAGGAAACAAGGCTCGAAATTAATTTCAAGTTGAGCTTGATTATACCTACCGGCAATCTTTTTTACTGATCACACCCCTATTGGAAACTGATTTCTGCTCTTTTGCTGTGGGATAGCTCAAAGTTATCATCCTCCTTACAAGCAGTTTATTTGCACTTCAAGTTTACAAGTGGGTAAATTTTAACTGTGTTTAGAGGGATATTTTTTGTTTGGTCATGTTTCGCCTGATTTGGGAATCAAACTATAGATCTTCCTTAATGGCAAGCCAGAAAAATCTATTCTTCAATGACATGAGTTTCATTGATCTCATTATCAAGAAACTTTTTAGGGATTAAGATTCAAATCTTCCTATTAAGATGCAGCCTGAAAATGTAATCCACTGGAATGCAACTATTTCATAAATTTACAAAAACAAAAAAATCATTAGAACGTCACAGTAAAGGGTCTTCCCAAAGCAAAGAAAGGATTGGAAACCACGGATGATGGAGTAGGTTAACGTAAGGTCAGACTTCAAAATGTTTTATCCTACTATAGTAATGAACTGAGTTACATAAAGCAGTATAAATGTTGAAGATCTACAGAATCATGCGGTCCCATGGATATACATTTTCTTGCTTATGACCTTTGGCTATTTTATTGGTCATCATAGAATCACTTAAAGCTTAGCGCTCTGCATACTAATTGTTGGAAATATGCCTCATAAAATTGGTTGATAGTTTTATTCCTCTAGTCTATACAGATCATGAAAGCAGAAATCTTATAGATTTAATTCTTAATTCTTGAGAAGACATGTTTTGGAATCTTTGCAAATACGAGTGTTTCTATCTCTTCAATGTGTAGAAATGGTTTTTTGTTGAAAGAAATATATGAATGTATAATTAATAACTCTCTCTCTCTCCCTTAAAGTAAAATGATGTCCCTTCACACTCTGATATTAAAGTACGTCTAGCCACTTCAATAATGTCATATAATGGCCATAATAGTTGCTAGGGGAACACCTGCTAAATTTTAAGTCCAAAGATTAAATGATCAAGTCTTTACAATCTCATCCTGCGGCACGACCCTTTAAATTGAGTTATCATAAGCATAATATAGTGAATAACGCTGTAATAACAGCATATCTTAATCCACTTTTTCCTTCATCGAGAGCTATGACAGTTTGTTTTACATTCATAACGGCATTTCTAGTTTCAAGGTATGTCACTATTTGTGAATAATAGAATCACAAATACTGTGCCCCAAAATGAATAGTATCATCTAGAAACCTTTATCTCAACTTTGTGCTCCTTTCTCACATCAAAAGAATCAATATCCTTTACTGCACTGTATTCTAAATCACTTTCTAGGCATCATAAGAAAAGATAAAATTTTAAAATATTTCTTTTCTCAAATTAGTTTGAATCATAATAAATCCCTCATCACTTATATAATCTTTTGATCCACCACTTCAATTTGCGAATAACGGCCTCAGCATTATCTCACAAACTCTCTATTTTTCCCCACATCGAATAAAAGCTCGACCATTTGGTGGAGATAACGAACGCCTTCTCTGGAAGACTTTAAGAACAACCGAAGAAAGCATGTCCAAGACTAAGAATGCTACTAGCTACTGCTGCACGCCTCGTCCCCTGCTTCTCGCTAGAAAGCTCTGTTTTCGTTGCACTAAAATCCTGACCTAATCTCTTATCATTCCACGAACTCTTACGTGATGCCATAACCAAAGAAACCAATCTTCTCGTGTTCCACTAATCTTAAAAGGCGAGGCCAGTCGTATCACAACTGTAGCTTGAAGACCCTCACTTCCCTTAAATTAATGGTTTCGGGCTCCAGAAAACAGATCAAAAACAAGGAGAGAGCGAGATCAAGGAACGAGCTGAGAAGAGCTCCGAATTACCTCGAGGAAGCCGATCTCCCGGTTCAAGATCTGCACCTCGAGCAGCAGCCTCCGCCGGCCGCAGAGGTCCGGGTACCTGGGCGGCGACTTCGGGCTGGGCGGCGTCGTCGTCGTCGTCGTCGCCGCCGCCGCCGCCGCTCGCGGATCCGCGGCCGCCATTATCGATGGCGAGTCACCGGATCCAATGCCTCAGCAGCGAATTAGTGGACTACTACTGCTAGTATATATCAGGCTTCAGAGGGAGCGGTGAGTAATGGTAAAGCGGGGTGGGGGGTTACTGCGCGCCGCGGTAAGTTGGGCGCGCGGCACAGGGGGGAGGGGGGGACATGGACTGCGAGAGCGGCAGAGAGGGAGCATGGTGCGTGGGACTGGTGGGGTATAAATGCGGTACACGGCGGGTTACGGGAGGAACAGGAGCGATGCGGTCACCGCCCCATCCCTCGCCGCAGAGAGACGCCCCCGATCCTTTCCTCTCTACGCCCTCTCGCTGCAATAATAGGGTGACGAATGCGATGGCGAAGAGGGCTGAGGATTGACGAAGGAAAAGGGCAACGCTAAAGCCTGCGACGGGTGGTACGGAGACCGTCCCAACGGGCAGAGCGCCCCCCTCTCCCTCTATATATTTTATATTATTTTCCTCTGTTTTCGCCGGGAGGTGGGGGAGGCGGGGAGCGGCGACGGAAGAGAGCCGTATTGCATCGCGCGCGTGACGTCCCCGGTGGAGTGGGGCCGGCGTGGGCGTCCCAGAAGGAGCCCATGGAGTTGGTTAGAATTATCTTGGAGTTGGAGAGCGGTAAGGGCTGAGGGGACCACCCGATTTGATGGATGAAGAGCTTCCTCGCACGATTGTTGTCCTGTCTGGCCTCACACAGCAAACACCCTTTTCGCTCTTGCATGATTGAGGAGGGCCTGAATGGAGCCCCCTAATATGTCTCATTATCTTTTAGATGCATCGGTGGATTACTCTGCGGCAGTTCTTTTAAAGTCCAGTAGAATCACGTGCCGGTCCCCATGATGAAAGGAACATCAGTACTGGCAGCAGTCAGAGCAAGTGGGCCAGCTCCGATCCATCTAAGTTAATTTAAATCTGAACTTCATATCAAAATGGGAACTGCCACTTTGGTAACTTTAGTCCGGTCAACTCCATTTGCACGCTAAATTTAGAATAAATCTATGTTTCATGAACTGTTGGACCATCATCATCATCGAACCTACATGTGTAATCGCAACTTGAGCGGCGCCATGTAAGCCAGCTTTGCCCAGCAGCAAATGCAACCAAGCATGACTCTGGACCGTCCGATCTTATGGAAGCTCGCTAGTTGATCGACAGGTGTCGCGCGCCGTGGTGCCGTGCCTTCCGATCGCCCCGAGATTCGCGCCCAGCTTCGAGGGCGGCAAGAGGCGTTAGTAGTGGTCCCTGCACGGCAGTACCGCACGAACACCAGTCGAGATCCCTGTTGTCGCGCTGCGGGCCCCACCGCGAACGCCGAGCCCCGGGGCAAAACCGGAAAAGAAATATCGAGCGAGCGGGACCCACCAGACGTGGGCCAGTGCATGTGGCGATGGCTCCTCTTCCTCGACCAGTGCGCTGCGCCAAAAGTCGACGCCTTACGTGTGACGCCCTCGGGCTCGACACGCGTGCTTCCCACGGGAGCCTGTCCGCTTACGTCACCTTAAAATAAATTTACTTCTCGTTTTTTGATCCGCTTCAATTAATTATTAATTTCCATTACGTAAGCTCCTGCTCGGGAGCAGGAGGCGGTCGGCTTCCATTCTTGTTCTTTGAGGTTTCTAAGTTTTTTTTAGTAATTCTTTTTTAAGACGAGGTTAGATGATACGCTGAAAGTAAATTAAAATCTAACACGGTTCCGATCACGCAGGGGTTTCCAATTTTTTAATTTATATTTTGATGTAAAAAGATTTGACCAATCGGCAGGTGCCAAGTCAGCGGGGCAGCGCCAGTTGTTTCACGTGACATGGGTACGGCATGTTCTGCTGCTGGTTTTAGTGATCCGTGCCTAGCAGCAGGCCAAGGGGCCGGCCCCGTCATCCCAGCGTCCATTAGTTTTATAATTTTGCTATTTATGGTGGCATGCGTGAGTTTTGGAGGCACGTGTCTGTGTTCGGAATTCGGTATGTGTGACGTTTGCATGGTTTATTTTAAACTTTAAATATATTAGGAAGAGTGATGGCAGAGAAAGGCAGTTGATAATGAGAGTTCCAGTTACGCCAGTGGCTCTGCATTGATGAGGCTTTTCAATAGTTATTTTAATAATTATTTAATATATTATATTATAATAATATTTGAAATTTTAATTTTCATATCAATTAAAATATAAATTTAATTATATAATTAATAATTTAAACAGATATCATTGACATGATTTATATTATAGGTGATATATGTTGTTAGGACGATGAGTTATATCTATTATATTTAGATTGATATGGTGCTTTGCTAGGAAAATAGTAGCTGATATTATCACTATAAATAATTATTATTGTAGAGGTTGTTCGAAAATATTATTATTATTGAAACTTAAATACAAGATTGCAATTTTATCAGTAAAAATTAAGTGTAATTGATGGACAATCATGATCCCATCAATTATCAAAATATTATATGTGAGAGAGAGAGAGAGAGATTTTTAGATCATAGATGATGTAAAGAAGCATCCGATGGATGTTTGATTGATAGATTCATTACTTTAGTTTCATCATCATGTTTTATATTTCTACTTGAATGATGAGACATCCACAAGCCAATTGATCCCCACAAAAGAGCCTCATCTTTTTTTTTTCTTTTTTTAGCAAAATGGTGTTGAAAATGCCATTTCTCCTTCAATCAAAAAATAGAAAAGGATAAAAGTTAAGAGCTCAACGAAGGCATGAACTCTTCACTTGAAAGAGATTATAGTTTAACTTCCTTCAACTTCCGTTCCTCTTCCCTCTCATTCCCTTTGCTTCTTTTCCTATCCTTCTCCTTCTCTCCACCACTCTCTACTTCTTCATGTCCACTTCATTTCTCTCTCTCTTCCCCCCTTTGCCTCATTCCTTCGGCAAGTGGATGCCCTATGGCATCAAAGTGTCACAATGGTGACACTTCTTTTGAACTTGATGGTGCTAAGATTTGGATAGAGGATGTATATACCAATAGTGATGATAATAAAGATAATGAACTAAGAATAGATACATTAATTGGTTTGATAAGGAACAATTTTGTACCTAAGTTTGAGCTCCTATGAGAATAGAAGATGAACATGAGAGGTGCTAGAGTTACTCAATTAAGACCCTTCGATACTCAAGCCAATGAGAGAAAAAGGAAGAGGCCAAGAGCGTGCCTTATAAGTTTTTCAATAAAGGATAAAAAATTAAGGAGAACGAGAAGTGCCCTTGTACCTTTGAATGGGGTCACTTTTTATAGGTAAGCTCAGGAACAAATGTTAGTGGTTCCTACACCGCGGTGATGTTCCTTATTATAATGAAGTTGGTCAATGAATGAAACTGCTTCCACTACTGTAGGCCACTCTTTCTGGCATAGAGATGTGTGCCAATCCAATTCTAGACTTGTTGCATCTGTATGGCTTGTAATTCTATTGGACAAAATAGCTAAGGACTTCATAGGTCATGTTCTTCTTAAGCTATTTTGTCAACATAGGTTTTGGCAACATTGCCTAATGGTTATGTGTCCCTTAGCTAGATGGTAGCTGGTTGTTGGCATGATTTTAACTATATACATATCCCCTACTTTACTTCATTAATTCCTATCTTCTTGAAGGCTTCGAAGTAGATGTTATCAATCAAGATTCCAGTATCGATTTGGATTCTCTTTATTTGGCAATTAGCGATCACTGTAGAAATTACCATTGCATCATCATGGGGGATTTAGACCCCTATAAATTAGTGTTGGAAAAAATATTGTCTTCCGTGCCTTAACCCTATGCTATCTAGTATATACATTTCTAGCCAAAAAAATTCTCTCCATTAGAGGCAAACCCACCATAGATTACATCAATTGTCTTAGTGGTTGGCTGACGATCACCATAGTTTGGTGCTACTAGAGGAGTGGGACTCCTAGCTTGCTGAACGAGCCCTTGGGATTTTAGATATAATTCATAAGGTAAACCCTTCTAATGAGGCCCTCAATTTTGCCCTTCAACTACAAGTACTACTACCAGTTCTCCTTCATGTTGTTATCATGGTCTTCTCGATCAACAAATCTCCCTTATACAAGGAATGCTTTGGATTTTTTGCTTCGAGGTATTCCCTCAGCTTCAATATACTCCTTGGTTCATCAGACTTTGTTGTTACTTATGACAACTTTAAGGTACTCATTCAGGACATCAAGTTATCACTTAGGATAAAGGTCTTCAAATCTCAATCTCTAAGGTAAGGGAGAGCTTTACTATATTGGCTACACTCATCAGTCAGCCCATTTCCTCCTTGGTGGCCCCACGTTTAGAGTGCTTATGAGGTTTACACTTTGAGGGCTCTATTGTAGCAAATTGGTAGCTATTACTTTTAGGCAAACTGAGGAAGGAGACCTTATCTTCAAGTTAGTTTGTGTAATGTCATTAATATTGGTGAGAGATTTCTTGCTAAATTCAAGCAGTATGGCTTTCACTTTGTTTTGACAACTAGCGCCAATTTGATGGTGCCATGATTTGATTGGGAGACCATAATAAACTAGGAATGGGGATAATAGTTGGTCTAACAAGATATGATCCTATGCCTAGATCTAAGCTCCTATGCAGATAGAAAATGAACATGTGAGATATTGGGGTTATCTGGCTATGGTCCTTTGATGCTCAAGTTAATGAGAGAAGAAAGAAGAGGATAAGAACGTGCCTTATAGCCCTTCCAATAGAGAAGAAACATTGAAAAGAATAAGAAACTCTAAAGCTTATAGGGCAAAGGAGAAAAAAAAAAAGGAAAAACCAACAAAGCCTTTATGCCATTGGATGGAATCTTCTTTTACGAGTGACCTCAATATTAAATGTTGATATCTCAGATTTTCTATACCATAGTGATGTTCCTTGTTTTGATAGATCTAATTAATGGATAGAACTGCTCCTGCTTGTAGGGAGAAATAATTCCCGAGGCATGCATATTTTAATTTTGATAACAATTATCAATGCGGAAATTTAAAGATTACATATTAATCTATCTAACATGCATCAAGATCATATCTTTGCCTTGTATTATAAGATCATTTGATCTAAATAATGCATATAAATTAAATCATTAAGATCATATCTTAATCTTCAAGATGAGAAGTCATACTACTCGTCTTGAAGCATGCCTTAAGATCTAGGGATCAAATCACTCACCTTAAGAACAGTAGGTAAATCCTTATTGCTCTGCAACTGTTCAATCGTCCGACCTCTAGTATTATCCACGCGAAGCCCTGAATGATCGGATTCCCGGGAGTGCTAGCTCGCGAAAAAATAATTTTGCTGATCTTGAATCCTCCCACTTGAATCTTCTTCTAAGATCCACCAAACTTTTTCTGATACCAGAATTACACCAGGATTTTCTATTCTAACTCTTTAGAAATTCAATCCATAACATCTTGTTGGTTTTTTTTTAAATCTGGTGAGGGATGTCCTTCAATTTATAGGCTCAATTCTAACACTTAGAATTCTGTCGTTCGGTTAAAACCAAAGAGACGCAACCTTTTGTTTAATTCCGACGTTCGGTGAAAACCAAAGAGACGCAACCTTTGATTAATTCTGACGTTCAGTGAAAACCAAAGAGACGCGGCATTTAGTTAATTCCGACGTTCAGTGAAAACCAAAGAGATATGAATTCTAACACTTAGAATTCCATCGCGTGGTTGATTCAAAAAGGCACATTAATTTCACTTTAATTTTAACACTTAGAATTCCGATGGAAATAGTTTGGAGAAGATTAATGTTATACATTAAATTCTACATGTGAATTTAATCTCTCAGATTTTAGTTATCTCATCATGTGAGATACTTATGCGAGAGGTTTGGGTTCAGGTTTTGGTTTAAGCTGATCTGAATTTATTGGACTGAACCTACATAGATCATGGTCCTAGCCCAAATCAAATTTGGCTAGTCCTGAATCTATTTAAATCCAAATCAAGTCTAATTTCAAATCAATATTTGAAATTAACTAGTCCTTCTAATAGACTTAAACCAAATTAAATCTTATTCACTTGAACTTAACCCAATTGAGATAATTCAATCAATCAAATTGATTAATTAAATCATGTACGATTCTCAATCGTTGATCAGCAAATAGATCATCCTAAGAAACTTCTATGCGTGTGACTCTCTAGGTTCGAACCTAAGCCGGTAGCATAGAAACAACTTTCTATACTAATCGATGTGCCCATCTAGCAATGGAACCCACATCCGGATAGGTCGAAGAGTTGCCAAACAAACTCCAAGAACCCTAAGAAACAGTTATCGTATAATTCATTCTCTTGACTACAAATGCTAAGGATGGCTTAAGAGCCTGTCAACTCTAAACAGCAAATCCATATAGTGATTTCAATTTTAGTAATCATGTGACCTTCACATAAAGTGCCTTGGCCAAGATCTTGCTAAATTGAAACACAAGCATTTCTCTTTTTAATGGGGTAGGTCAAATTTCATCTTGATCCACAACTGACTACCATAAGTACTTGACTGCACCTAGTAACCTTTCGTAGCTTGATTAGAAATCCAGGTGGTCCGGCACCTAAGTACAATGAGTTGCTTGTAAGTCACTGGTTGTGATCTTCAGGTCTGAAGGATACTTATACCTATATCTTCTTGGATTAACTCTTGACAGCAGAGTATCCAAAAATAAGTCATGTTCGATGAAATGTACTCCTACACTTTTACCTATATATCATACCAGTGTTTGTACACTCCTTGGTTAAGAGGACAACTAACAAATATGATATACAACGTCCTATAATTGATAGTAATATGGTCCTGTCATAGTATATCATTTGGTCGCGAACTCTTTTAAGGACTTTCAAAGATAAATCCTACTTTATCGTGAAGGAAGATCCTGAGGGTTTCATTACTATTAGAGTTTTAAGAAGATGTTCTTGTAATGAATAAACTACCAAATAACTTTTATTAATATATCAATTTATATATAATTTACATTAGTACAATCATCAAATGATTGGCTTTAGGATACAATTCCCAATACTGCTGCCACAAGCCACTTCCTTAAGCACAACGATGTGTACTAATCTAACTCTGGTTTTATTATGCTCATGTCGTTTGTAGTTCTACCGGATAGAATGATAAGAGATTCTATGAGTCATATTTTTCTAACAATATTTTATAATTGTAGTATCGATGATGTGGTCCGATGGCCATGTATCCCTTGACTAGATGCTGGCTAGATGTTAGCATGATTTGACTTTATCAAAGGCAATGATCAAAAGAGGATGATAGTTTTAGTTTAAGTACGAGCTTTTTCATGGCCTATAAAGTTTATTAGATTATTGGACTGGCAACGGCTTGGCTATGGGTAACAAAGCATCATTGGATTTGTTATGGATGGTTAAAATGAGCAAAATGAAGGCACATGAAAAAGCTATTAGTGAAGGGATGGTTCATGGAATTCCGAACATAGTAGGTGTAAGTTGAGAAAAGGATTGTAGTTGAATTTTTTAAAGTAATTCAAAATTTTAGTTCCATGTTGAATAGTAAAATATAAATCAATCATTTAAATATAATAATCTTAATTTTAAGAATTTTTAATAAATAATTATTAAAATGTTATCTTGCTTATTACTCTTTTTTCTTTTTAAAGATAGGGATGTGTCTTTTAATCATTGCTCACACGATTAAATATGAATAATTATTTCTTTTTGTTTTAAATTATTTCTTATTTTTAATCTTAAGTAGTTTTAATAAATTTTTATTATCTAATATGATGCATCTAATTGGACTTAAACGGATAGATGCATCTCATATATGATGCATTTGATTAAATTTAATCTAATGAAGAAATGCATTCCAATGCATTTGATCAAATGGATTAAATCCAAAGGACACAACCCTTGATAATTTGATGGATGATGTAAATAGATGCATCCAATTAAAGAATACTAAAACATCCATTAACATGCATCCTTTTACATTTATAAATATAGAATTATATCATTATTCTCATCCATTCAAAACAACTCAACACAAGAGATTTATAAGCCTTTAACAATTTGAAATTGAGTTAACCAAAATGCACAGAAGAGATAATTGAGTTCACATAAAGAGAATATTTATATTTAATTATTTTATTAATTTTAGTTGCATTTAAATTTGGTTGATTTAGATCTATCCCAATTCATTTTTTTTTTTTTGTACAAACAGGTGATCACACCAATCTAGGTTGAGTCAACCTCAATTTATCAGAATACAAAATTTGAGCAAGCACAGGCGGGCACGGATCACCCGGTATCCAACACCACGGCCCTGAATGATGGGCAACTCGGGCAGCAATCCAGTCAGCCGCTGAATTCGCTTCCCGATAAATGTGCCAAATCTGAACAGCATCAGCCTGGTGAAGCATAGACCGAATGTCACATAACATCGGGTTGGACAGAATAGGAACGCTCAGATCCTAGCGGAGCCAACGCACCATAGTGATAGAATCACCCTCAATAATAAGCATGCGAATACCTAGACTGCGTATGGCATATGAAATACCAGCCCACGCCGCATGCAGTTCAGCAGCCGGCACAGAGAGGTCGAGGATGCCAAAACCGTCAACCGCAACCAAAGCACCATCAAGCCCATGGATAAGAAAAGCCGAACCCGCCAGAGGACCACAAACACTGTCATCAAAATTGACTTTGACAAACCCTAGTGGAGGGGGTTCCCAAGAGATGAAGACCGTACGTCGGTGCGCTGCAGGGGCAGTAGGGAACCCCAGATGCTAGAGCTGTCAGAGTCAAAGGCAGACTGATGGAAAATATACTCATCTGAGAGAGTCTGAGCAGTCTTGACAATCCGGTGAGGAGGATCAGAAATATCAGAGAAAATTTGACGATTCCGGGATAACCAAAGCTGATAAGCAATATAGGCAGCCAAGGAGCTGGAACGACCAAAGTTCCGTCTGGTGTCTCGATGAATCATCGTAAGAAAGGAGGTGCAGCACTGAACACTACTCTCACCCCACATGCTTCCCAATTCTCCTTCACTAGAGTATGCTTTAAGGAGAATAGTAATCCATTGCATCCTATGTGTAGATCATCTTCAACTCTTTTTCCTTGGATATAATGAATTTTAATGTAAAGAGAGCATCATTTGTGATATATCTTGAACTAAATAACATTGGTTTTTATATGTGCGTATAAAAAATTACATAAAATAGTAATTATAATTTTTTTAGAGAATAGTGAGCAAGAGCGGGAGCAATATCCTAGCCATTGAGATTGTCCTAAGGTAGAGATAGAGAAATGAAAGAGGAGATGGAAGAAAGCATCCTCAAACATCGTTGAACTTGTTGGGAGACTAATCAGATTTCTAGTTTGATTTTTCATTTTGTTGGCTAGATGCCAATGGGCCATGGGGTTCTGTGTATTGATATAAAGAGTAGGTGAGTTGGAAGTGACTTAGATTAAGCCTTGATATTTGGATAGGATTTGATGCTTGAGTTAATCAATCTCCCTTTTCTCTGTTATATATATATATATATATATATATATTGTTACCGCCGGGATCCGTCCTTCGACTCGGGCGCGGTCGATCTTCAGGGAGAGGGGTGCGGCGGACCTGCAAAAAGAAGCCCACACGCGGAGGGACGCTGGGGGTGGTCCTCCGCGGAAGGCCCTCCGATGCTCAAGTCAGTAGGGAAGGAATCGGCGATCAACCAGACAGTGGGGAGGTGGATCTCTCTGAGAGACCTCTCCAGGGGGCGGTCAATCGGAAGCTCTAGGAGGGGCAGAGCGCCGACGAGCTGCCGGAAGAGAGGAGTGAGTCCAGAGTTTTTGTGCGTCAAGAGTCGCGTACCTGGGAGAATCTGTGAGACTGATATTTATAGACTGCCGTTTGGGTCTTGAGCGTCTTCTGGAAGGTTCGGGTTGTTACGATACGGAGACGGACAGAATCAGGCCGTTGTGGGGCCGTTAGAATCTGTATCTTGTTTGTTCAGAGATTGACGGCTGGGAGAGCTCCTTGACGCCTCGAGATCTGGTTGAGTAGGCCCAGGGCGGTTATGATAGGCTTTAGGCCACGTCCCGACATGATTCTTTGTCTAGGATGCCGTTCCGATAGGCTAGGGCTCTCCCGCGTCAGGTTCCGCGGAGGTAAGTGTTGGGTTGCGGATCGCGAATGAAGCCGAGCTACGGAGGGTCGGAGGAGCCGAGCTACGGAAGCCCGGAGGGGCCGAACTATGGGAGCCCGAAGGGGCCGAGCTATGGAAGCCCGGAGGGGCCGAGCTATGGAAGCCCGGAGGGGGCCGAGCTATGGAAGCCCGGAGGGATCGAGCTATGAAAGCCCGGAGGGATCGAGCTATGGAAGCCCGGAGGGAGCCGAGCTATGGAAGCCCGGAAGGGCCGGGCTATGGAAGCCCGGAAGGGCCGAGCTATGGATCCCGGAGGGGGCCGAGCTATGGAAGCCCGGAGGGGGCCGAGCTATGGAAGCCCGGAGGGAGCCGAGCTATGGAAGCCCGGAGGGAGCCGAGCTATGGAAGCCCGGAAGGGAGCCGAGCTATGGAAGCCCGGATGGGACGAAGGGAGGGGGTTAGCCTTAACCGCCTCGTACGGATATTAACGTAATGACGATTTTACCCCTCAACATATATATATATATATATATATATATATATATATATATATAAAGAGAGAAAAAAATGTGTGTGTACATACTATACTTGTCTATATTCGAATATAGTCAAACTTAAATTTAATCATCTCCTTCATCTTTAAATTTATATAGTTTATAAATTTTAAAATAAAAAAAAATGGAATGACTTTATGAAAGTCTATTGGGATCATCTCCTATATCAAGTTAAGTCTAAATCTAGTTATATTATTATTAATGCATTATTATTAGATGAATACTGCCACTAGAGACATAGATGCTCAACAAAATATTTGCAAATGCAGAACGATAAATTTAGAAGAACCATAAAATTAAAATATATTTTGAAGGATGCAATAAATGCTAAATTCTCTTCTAGAATAAACTACTTTGTAACTCATAGGTTATCTTTTATTACTGAAAATTGCTTATATTGATTGGCCTAATTTGGGCCGTATTAATGTGGCAGCCCCTCTTTTGAAGTTTTAGATTTACTTTATAGTGAAAAAAAATCTTAGGTGAAAATATATTGTCAGTTAGTTTCTCAAACTGGAATTCAAAATTTATTTTGCTCCTTAAACTTTTAACAGTCATAATTTTTTCTTATCTTCTAGAAATATTGTATTCTTGATGTTTTGTTACATGAGATCAGTTAAAATTAATAAAATAACTAATATATCATCATGTCAACTAGTTCACATATTCGCATCAAAATAAGAAGTCAGCTATTTCTTTAATTTTAACTAATTCAGACATCAGGAATACATTGTTCTTAAAACATAAGGATCATATTGTAACAATTAAAATTTGAGAACCAAAATAAATTTTGAGTGAAAGTTTAAGGATTAAAGTATATTTTAGCCAAGATACTGTTATTACTAGTCCTATAGGTGGTTGTTATTATTGTTATGTTGAATAAAATATTAATATTAATTAAAACGATAATTGCTAGTTCTTTCTCAATAGAAAAGGTGATTACTTGTTGTAACATGAGATAACATTAATTGTGTCATTGTTTATAAAAAAAAAATTGTACATTAGTCTGGTGCCTTTGTTTCCCATTGAAATTGAAGTTAAAAATGTTGTTTTAATCGCGTGAACAGACAAGCTGCAATAAATCCATCTACAGCAAAATGTAGGGACCTCGCAAACCATTATGCCGACCCATGGAAGAGAACAAAAACAATGAGCCAAAACGCTCCAGAACTTATTTTGGCTCCGTTTGATCATATTGGTATATAAACCAACCTCTAGTTTCTTTCACAGGATTTAATAGATGATCCAAAATTTACACCCTTAATCAAGCCAGCCTCATAATTGAAGTAATCCAAGGACAAGCAAATTCTAAGCCATTTTGATTTAAAGCTCGTAGAGGTCACCATCTGGTACTGTATGCATTGTTTTGTCTTTCACGTTTGGCGTACGTATAGTAACTCCTACAACACAAAAAAGTCAAGCAAAATCCACCTTTTTTCTGGCGACATTGAAGCATAAGTTAACATGACCTAGACTCGAAAAGATTGGGATCTAAGACCACCTTTGCTTACTCCCTAAGATTGAGAGCAGTTAGTAGCTTAGCACGGCAATTCTTCTCTCATTCATGAAGAGAACCATTTTGACCGGATGCTAACCCTTTTTTTTTTTTATTCCATCGACCTTTGGTTTAGGTTGACGGTCGCTATGGTTAGGTAAGTGGCGCGAACTACATTAAGGTAGTGTTTGATTCCTAAAATAATTTTGGATAAGTGTACATGATAGAATTTATCAAAAAATAGCTGAGGAAATAATCATCTTTTTTAAATAATAATTTTGCCATCAAGAATAACTCCAGCTATTCCTGGGTTCTCTAGGGAATAAGTTCAAGAGGGTTATCCCCTCTGGTTAACCTTTTTCAGACTTATCCTTTGTAGTTATAGCTTTTAGGCAGTATTTGATAGAAAAAATATATCCATGGATAAGTGTACGGGATAGAGTTTGTCCCTGGCTATCCCTAGAGATATCCCTTGGCTATCCCATTGATCATATCAAATGAAAAAAGGTAAATCCATAGGATAACTTTTTTTTACTCTTATTTGGAGGGATAACAAGCTATTCCTGTATTTTATAGGGAATAAATTGAAGGGATATCCCATGGTTAACCATGAATTATCCCTTTGGTTAACTTTATTCACAGCTATCCCTTATAGTTATGATTTTTGGGAATAAGAGGGATATTTCAAACACTACCTTAGGAATAAGGAGGATATTTCTCCTTATTCCTATTTCAAACACAGCCTAAGTGAGGCCCGCTTGCCCATGAAAACCTTAAAGAAAATAATTAATTTGGAGGGGATTTTCAAAGATAATTATCAAAGTTATTAGACACTTATTGCACCATTGAGGTATAGCTGTGATAATTATCAAGGTTATTATAAAAAGTATTGCATCATTAGGGCATAGATGCAACCAGCCAGATCTATGGTCCAATTTACTTGAGCCAAGTTATCTAATCTAAGGATGGCAATGCATGATCTATTCAATATATTTACCTTAATTCAACTCATTATAAGTTGGAGTAGGTTATTTGTTTAATAAGACAGTCAGATTTGGATTAACAAATTTTTGACCTACTTTGTATTTGAGTCAACCCATATCTGATCCAACTTGACCTATATCCAACCCTTGGTCCAATCAATTTTATTAGATTCTTATTGCAGAATCCTAGTTACCTTTGGCATGTCTGGTCTATAAAGAGGCAGATTGGTTGGATTGAACTTTTTCTTTCACTAGGGATAAAATTATGTGCCATAATTGCACCAAAATAAGAACCAAATCTCACCCTACAAGACTTGGATCTCAAAATCTTGAAGATGTTGTAGGCTCCAAAAATAACATATTTTGTTCATATTGCCAATGCTTGCCTTTCACTTTTGCAAATACGTGTAAAGCTACAAAGGGATTGAGTCAATTAATGATCTGATTTGGTTTCAATCTGATCTATATTTAGAGACTTATTGGTTAGGTTGAATTTAAAAATTAAAATTAATTAAAATTTTAAAAATTAGATATAAATCTTAATTTTTTTATCCGATCTGATCCAAACTTGATTAGTTCCAATTATAAATCTTAATTATATAAATCTTATTTTCTTTCACTTTAATTATCTTCATAAAATCATTGAATAAATTTTAATTTAAGCCAAATCCTTTTTTACTCTTGACAGCCAAATTTTCTTCAATCTTTTTTGTCTAATTATATCTATATATATGCTCTTATTGATTTCAATGTATTCTTCTTTATAATGCCTTTAAGAATATCAATAATGATTTTAAATATCATAACCTATAGACTTAAGAATAATTATTTATTTGGATAGAATTAAGGGTTTTTAAGTAAAAATTTAAGTGAAAATTGATTCTTTTTAACCTCATTTAAATTTTTTAATGAATTTATATTTGATTGTTAATTATTAAAATTTTATTATAAAATAATAGTTAGATGTTTGTTTTAAATATAATACTTTAGGTTGGATCTAAATAGACCTAAATGAATGATTAAATTTAAAATTTCTTTTATAAATCTATACAACTAATAATTAATTTAAATTTAAATTTAAATTTAAAAATCAAATATAAAACCGACTTATATCCGAATTACACTTCATCAAGCCGGATATAATCCATTTGCAGCTTTAAACCAAAGAATCTAGTACACAAGGGTTTGCAGAAAAGTTAAAGCTCCTTTCTCCTTTTTCAAGAGGCGCTCAATTTTCAAGACTTTCCCATCCACTGTGGGCTTGGATTCTCTTAGCTGAACTTGACCCCATGGTCATCCCTGCATCATAAACAATGATTAGCATACAGCACATGTATCATATATATATATATATATATATATATATATATGAGCTGCATGTCAATCATCACATGCTTTACATTTATTTTGAATCATGCGTAATATAGCAAAACTTTTCCGGCCATCCATACTCATGTATTGTGTTATGGCACATGATGGTGCATACACATGCAATACAGCCATGGGTCCTTTATAAAAAAAGTTTTTATGCATCGAGTGCGGTGCAGATTGTGCGCATCACGTTCGATGATTGGCACATAAAACATGCACATGCCAAAAATACAAACATCTTTCTATTTTGATCGTGCGCCAATCATCGAGTGCATGTAACTCCTGCTGTATCGTATCCGATATAGTAATTTTTTCATACTTCATAATTTATCAGTCATGTTCTATCATTCTGCATCGCATCTGATGCAGTAAGACTTTTTCATCCTTTATAATTCATCAGATCATTAACCATTTCGATGGTTATGATGGGCAGCAACTCTCTTTCAGCAAGGGTCCTCGGAATTATTCATGAAGACTAGATGACCTCCTAGGTTTTTAACGTCGTTCTAACAAATTGAAACTTAAAAGTCATCATTTATGTCTTAGAAGAACCGATAGTGTACTTAGGTAGTATATAAAATAGGAAATAAGAGGAGATATTTATGGATATCTAGATATCCCCTCTTATTTTCAAAAGCCATAATTATAAAGAATAGCTGTGAATAAAGTTAACCAAAGAGATAATCCATGGTTAACCATGCCATGGGTTATCCCCTCAATTTATTCCCTAAGGTAGTGTTTGAAATAGGGGATAAGAGGGGATATCCAAGGGATATCCCCTCTTATTCCCAAAAGCCATAACTATAAGGGATAACATAGAATAAAGTTAACCAAAGGGATAATCCATGGTTAACCATGGTTAACCATGGGATATCCCCTCAATTTATTCCTTAGAGAATGCAGGAATAGTTGGTTATCCCTACAAATAAGAGTAAAAAAAGGTTATCCTATGGATTTACCTTTTTGCATTTGATATGATCATTGGGATAGCCAAGGGATATCCCTAGGGATAGCCAGGGAATAAACTCTATCCCATACACTTATCCATGGATAATATTTTTTCTATCAAACACTACCTAAGGTAGTGTTTGATAGAAAAAATATTATCCATGGATAAGTGTACGAGATAGAGTTTATCTCCTGGCTATCCCTTGGTTAGTCCATTGATCATATCAAATGTAAAAAAGTAAATCTATAGGATAACTTTTTTTTACTCTTACTTAGAGGGATAACCAGCTATTTCTGCATTTTTTAGGCTATGTTTGAAATAGAAAATAAGAGGTGATATCCCCTTTTATTCTTAAAAGCCATAACTATGAAGGATAACTGGAAATAAAGTTAACCAGAAGGATAACCCATGGTTAACCATAAGTTATCTCTCAATTTATTCCCTAGGGAATGCAGAAATAGCTGGTTATTCCTTTAAATAAAAGTAAAAAAAAAAGTTATCCTATGAATTTATCTTTTTATATTTGATATGATCAATGGGAAAGCCAGAAGATAAACTCTATTCCATACATTTATTCAAAATAATATTTTTTTATCAAACACTACCTTAGTGAATAAGTTACCAAGTTATATAGAGTTCTCTGATCCCTAACTGTGGTGCAGTAGGTGTGAGTTCTTTATGTTGACGATTAGCACCATAATCAGATTGGACCATACAAGGGACTTTATTAGGACGTTACTTTAGTTGTTGCACTGCAGAAAAAGTGGTGCAAACCTTCCCTTCTTTCAAACGAGGAGGCAGCGTACGTAAAGCCACCCACTTAGACTGGAATGCGTTCCAAAGAATTAAAATATAAAAAGTGATCATTGAAGCTTTAATTTAATAATAGGTCTAGTATAAACATAACCTCAAAATTTACGTTCTCATGGTTGGAGGCTATCCTGATGCCTTGATAAAAGGTAAACAATAATGGTTGCCATGTAGTACGTAATATAACGATGGGATAGGTGGCAAACCGAATTCATAAAGCATTCTCTGTAACCAATGGAACCAATGAGCAAGTTGATATCTAAATGCAATCACCTTCAAAGATGCTGCTGCTTTGAGAAAGTTGAGGTTATTTCCCTTGAAAAGCCATCAATTTCAACGCAACATCTGCTTTACATGGGACTTTTTAAACTAACACTTGAAAATGAGGTCCATCAGTTTTCCACACTCAAAAGGATTCTTCAAACCTCCATGGCTCTATGCACTCTTTAGTGGGTGGCATGGTCACACTTCCTTTTTGGTGCCCAACTTTTGCCAACCATTTGAACAACCTCCACCTATTTGCTCATATCTATATAACTAACGTCCTGCTTAGTTGCATCTTGGCTTGAGGAAACCTTGAGTTAGAGTAACAAGGGAGATTGAGTTATGGGTGGATCACACAATGTCATGCCTATAGTGAGCAAGATCTTTTGTTCCACTTCTCCGACAATTTTGATGGTTAGGAAGAGGCCTCATGTCATAAACGGGGGAGGTTTTGTGGTCACTAATTGTAGTCAGAATCTGGTTTTTATGGTGGATGGTTGCGGCACCCTTGGTGTCAAGGGGGAGTTGATGTTGAAGGATGGCGATGGAGAACCTATTCTCTTCATTCGTAAGAAGGTAACACCTTTTGATCATTGGTCATTTATTGCATGTCTCTCAATATGTTGGTCAATGTATTCAATTAATGAACTTTTGCTTGTTATTAGGGAGGCATTATTCAAGCTCTAAGCACTCGAGACAAATGGAATGGATATTTGATGGATTATGAAGGAGCCAACAAGTTAATCTTTAGCTTAACCGATCCGAAGTCATGCCTTCCAATGAAGAAGGCAAATAGGATTTATGTTGATCCAAAGGGGCACAACAAAGATTGGGACTTCGAGGTTAATGGGTCTTTTGTGGACAAAGATTGCACCATCAGTGATTGCAGGGGAAACATTGTGGCTAAGGTATGGCATGCTTCTGCTCTCAAAAAAAAAAAAAAAAAAAAGTTATGACTTGCTTGACACCCACAAACACATGCATGCACACATGCCATTCTATGGAGTTTCTAACATCATGTTATGCTCTGTGATCTGAGATAGGTGGGGATGAAGGATATGATGGGCAACAAGGACTTCTACCATGTGGTTGTGCAGCCAGGCTATGACCAAGCCTTTGTTGTTGGGGTTATTGCTATTCTTGACAACATACATGGAGAGTCCACCAGGTGTTGACCGAGACAAAAGAAATTAATTAGTTGTGTTTTCTTGAAAGAGTATATATGTGTGTTCGTATGTGTTATATTGTTGCCTCTTGTTAATTTAGTTGATAGAGGTCTTTCTCTTTCTTATAAAGAAAAAAATCAAGAAGGCCAAGGAGGAGGAAGGTATGCATAGATGAAGAAGGCAAGAGCTTTTTCTACAAAGCTAATTAACTATTATGTGTCTTTTTGTGGAGCTAAAGCTTTCTGAATCTGTACCTGTTAATCCATTGGGTGTGTTGAATTATTAAAAGATGGACGGCAATTTAAGTGCAAGATTAATGAGTGATCATTGATGCTTGGGCTGCTGTCACTTTTTAGATCTAACAAGACATTAGTCTCAAGGTTTCATGAAAATGGAAGGAGCAATGATTGTCTTGAGGTTCTACTTGGCATTTTCTTTTTACGCTTAAGGTGAGTGGACTGTAGGAAAGAAGCTCATTGGTGTCCTTTTCTCGGCCTTGTATCTTAACAGTGATAGAATCTAATCATGAGCTTAAAAATAAGTGAACAATGGTGCTGTCAAGATCAAAGGGAAGATGCTTTGCGGGGTAAAGTAGGCAATAAGGCTTGGTGAGTACTCTGTCAAATAATTGGATGGCCACTGACAAGCAACAACAGCAAACTCTTCTAGAATCCTAAGCTCATCATGTTGCCAAGAACAAACGCTTACTCTATCCTGCTAGTTAGCCAAGAGTCCATTAGTGAAGCAGAGAAACCTCCACAGAATAGCCAAAGAATTATATTTAAGTTGGGTATATTTTCCATCATCAGCGCGTTTCTATTATCACCCACCTAACATTGTGGAAAGATGCCACCATACTTTCCTCAAAATAAGATGCCAACAACTCGGGTGGGAACCAGGTACCTTGCTCAGAGGAGAGGGTGCCTCAATGTATTTTAGTCTTCCAACTTTTGTTAGTAATATCCCTTTGGATAGCCTCCATGTACTAGGTGGACCATCTATTGATTCCAATCCAAGGCCTATACAAATCAAGATCTCACCTTAGTCTATCTAAGAAAACTTCAAATTAAGTGTAGGTTAGTCAAGATTAAAGTACAAATGCAAACCGAAGCACCCCCCCCCCTCTCTTCTCTCTCTCTCTCTATATATACATACAAATATATACATACAAAACAAAATTATGTGTGACGCTCACGCAATGTTTGCATTGAAGATTAGATGGTCCATAAGTATGATGCTATATTTGTCTTCCCATGAAGATAGAAGACTTTAAAGGCGTATTTGGTATGCAATTCAAATTATGATGGAATTAGATTAGCGATTTGATTCCACCAACTTTTTAATTCCATGCCCCTCTCTTTTGGGTTGGCAATCTAGTCTTTTTATGCATAAAGCCAATATTTTGATGAGGCTCACGATATATGACTTCTATTTCTTTTCTCTCAATATTTGATTGGATTGGAAATCCAATATAAGCCAATCCAATTCTTTCCAATCCAATCCAATGATTCAAATACGGTCTAAGTGTCTATCCCTCAAACAAGCAGCCTAAAAAAGAGCATAGTTAAAATAAAGGTCGGTTTTCAAAATCTAGTAAACTAAAGAAACTAAAATTAAAACTTTGACAAGTCTAATTTTGCAAATAGATCAATGATGCCAATTCTTCTTTTTTTTCTTTCTTTTACGATCTTTGAATCATGGTTTAATCGCTACTACATATGCAAAATAATGAATATTTTGAGTAATGATTAGGGTATATAATTCCCTACTAAAGAAGGCCCTACTTTTGTGTTCTCATCGAAGGCTTTAGGATAAATGCAGTATATGTAAAAAATTTATAAATCTCATATGTGTAATAAGAAAATCAAATAGTAATAACAAAATTTTTATACCTATCTGTGCCATTAAAAAAAGCAATAAAAAATAAAAAAAACCTAGGTTTTCTTCTTTTTACTCCTCCCTCAAATAGAATATTTGATGGGGAAAACCATCACAACATTTAAAGAGAGAATAGGGGGCCTATCCTATTTACAACGAAGCCCTAATAAGCCTTCCTATCATAGGTCACTATTGGGCTTCAGGCCCACGTAAACCACCAACCACATCAATCAATAAAGGTAAGCTCAAGCCCAATCCAAATGGATTATATATTAATCAATAGGGGGCTCATCCGGCTTGTATCATCGGACCAAATTCATTCATCCAGTTTTATAATATTTAAATCAAAATAATTAATGGAATGGTAGCCCACATATGAAAAATTTTGACATTCTTCCACTTGAGCAATATTAATTATAGTTGATCAAGTTTTAAAATATTTTTTTATTTAAAAAAGTCACTCAAGTTGAACTGTTAAATTAAGTGTGGCCATATATTTTAAAAAAATTTGGTCCCTTGACACAATATCTTCGAAATTAATCTGGTCCCATAAAAATTATTAACACTAAATCATGGCAGTCGTTATACCCTTTATTGACATAGAACGAATCCATGATTATAAATGCTAACAACTTTTACTAACATGGATCATGATATAGTACTATGGTAAGCAAATAACACACGAAATATGATCTTGTAAGTGCTATTCTTTTCAATCCCCAAAATAATTTTTTATAAAACTTTGTTTTAACTAAAGCTAGAGAAACTCCATACAACATTTATAGTATGCCTAGCATGTCTTTAATATAATACTTCAAGGTTTTGCTTTATGGTATCACTAAGAGACATATATAACCAATACTCAAAACTGACACCAAGTCTTAAGTTTTCAATAACATAACATCTCATATAACAACAATATGCATATATAAATAAAAGTAATATGCTATTAATAAAATAATAATGATCATCATATATCAGATAAATGTATCCAAAAAAATAAAATGAGTTTCATGATAATATATATAATAAGTCAACTTATCAGAGTTTAATAAACACAATTCTTTTCCACTAGCTAAATATATGAAAAAAATCTTAAACATACATATTAATTATTATATTTCATAACTGAATAGGTCAGTCACTTGGTTAACATAACAATAAGCATGCCTTTTTGTACTGAGGTATATGACAATATTATTGCCTTTCTTTACTAATTTTTTTACCATGAGGTTTTTAATTTCCGTATATTTGGACCCGCTAGCATTTTATTATTCTTCGAAAAGAATACAACATAATTATTATCATAATAAATTTTTTCTTGGTAGTCTAGAAATGGAATAAATAACATTAAGTCCTGAAATTAAAATTTTTAGCCATATAACTAATGTTGCAGCTCTACAGCACATACTCAATACATCTTACATATTACAAAAAGCTATGAGTATCTCTCAATACTTACAAATTATGGTTCCTGTAGCTAAAATAAATTAATAATCTATGATGGATCTTATATCAGCAAAACAACTAGTAAAATTCTTAATTTGAGTAATCAGTTGCTCAGGATTATCCATCTTCCTCCAAACTAGTATAAAACCTTTTGTTCTTATCAAGTACTTTATTATTATCTTAGCAGCCTTTCAAATATTCAAACTAATGTTTGACAAATAATTATTAAGAATATACACTGTAATGTCTAACACAGACTTGTGTATACAATAAACTATCAATTGCACTAATATAAGATATATTTTTCATTCGCTTTTTCTCAAAATTATTTCAGATGCTAGTTCAAACTAAACTTATCATCTTTCACAATAAGTGTAACCCCTAACTAACAATTTTATAAATTAAACATACTAAACATACAATAAATGTAAGTTCTTTAAGAGAGTTATAACTTACTATGAGATATATCCTTGTCGATCTCAATTCTAAAAACAAAAGGTAAGACATCAAAATCTTTTATCTTAAAAGTTTTAGACAATAATTGTTTAGTCTTTCGTAGCAAACTAAAATCACTACTGATAGGCCAAATGTCATCCATATAAAATATAAGAAAAATGAATTTACTCTCATTGATCTAGTGGTATAGGCACTGATCAATTTATTCTCCAAAATAACCATATAAAACACTACAAGAAAATTAAATATAGTGACGCCCAAATGCGTCGCTAATGCATCGCTAAACATGCTATAGCGATGCAATAAAGGCATCGCTAAAACGTTCGTCGCAACTTCAATTTATCGCAATTGCATCGCTTAACAGCGACTCTCTGCGATGCCCTAAATGCGTCGCAATATATTGTGATGCCCATAAATGCGTTGCAATATTGAGACGCAGACTAAATGCGTCGCTATATTAAAAATAAATTTTTTAAAAATATTTACGATAGAAATATCGTCGCAATTGCGTTGCTAATTAATTAATTTATTTTTTTAGATAATTTAAATAAATAATTTTTAATATAATTTAAATTAATTGCGATGAAAAATAGCATCGCTAATTAATTTATTTATTTTTTTAAAAAAAAAATAAAATAATTTTAATTTTTTAAAAATAATTGCGACGCCCCTAAATGCATCGCTACTTTAAAAATAAATTTTTTAAAAATATTTGCGATGAAAAATCTTGTCGCAATTGCGTCGCTAATTAATTTTTTTATTTAAAAAAAATTAAAATAACATAATTTATATTTTTTTAAAAAAAATTAATTGCGATAGAAAATAGCATCGCTAATTAATTAATTTATTTTTTTAAAAAAATAAAGTAAATTAATTTTTAATTTTTAAAGTAAATTAATTTATTTATTTAAAAGAAATAAAATAATATAAAATAAACTTGCTAATACAATGTAATTGCTAATACAATTGACCAAAACAATCATTACAAAATTTTTAAAAATCGATAAAAATTTATTTTATTAATTATTTAAAATTTTCATATACAAAATAGAAAAAATAAAAAAAATACATCAAGTAGTGAAAAAAAATACATCATGTATCTGCAAGTGGCTGTAGAGGCTGCGGAGGCTGGACTGAATCCTACGATAGGAGACGAACTAAATCCTGCATCTGACGCATCTGGTCTCTCATCTCTGCAAGCTCCTTCCGAACCTCCTGACGAACTTTCTCCTTGATAGATCTTCGGATGTTGTCTATCTGCTCGGAAGGAATATTGCCAGAACCACGCGAACTGGAGCCCTGATAGAAAAAATATCTGGAAGCTCTGGTGCCCAAACCATAGACCCTACGGTCTTGCGGCTGGGCACCAATAGCCTCCAAAAATACACGTCGACTCTCCTCTGGTGAGAGTTTGACGGGCGGCCCCCCATCAGTGGAGTCGACCTGCGAAGCCTAAGACTGAAGCTCCTCGACTCGTTCCTTTGAGTTATAAAATAAATGATAAATGAATTAATATATAAAGCTGAATAAAATATTAAAATTAAACAAATAAAATATAAATCTAATTTCTTACCCCAACCTCCCGTGATCGTGTATCGACCCAGGAACCGTCCTTCCTGGTGTGTGTCGCCCTGAATAGACGAAACTCACCAGGATCTCTGCCCTCCTGCTCGGACTACAAAAGCAGAAGAAAGAATATAAATGCAAGTATTTGTAAATGACTAAATTAGTATTTAAATTATTTATATTTTCTTACCATACGGCGCCTGTGCTCCTGAATAGAAATGGAACCCGCTGTGTGACAGGAGAGGCCCGTGCCACGACCGCCCTTCTCAGATCGGCGGTTCGTGCTGGCTGATGCGAACCTCCTGATCCATGCGTCGACTGCCATGCTTGCTGCCAACTGGCCCAAATACCCTTTGGCACATGCCCTGGACGGTCACCCAAACTCCTCCAACGATAAAGTATGTTGGAGTATCGGCGTGCCGCAAGAGCATTCCATGCTGCCCTAATGGCATCATGGATGGTAGGGTCCCATAAACTTTTTCTACATTGAAATAAATAGTTAGTTTCAGAATATATTAAGATTAGAAAATTTTATATCAGTTATAAAATGTATTTAAAAAGTTTACCTGAAACTCTGAAAAATAAAACTCCCTCGTGGCCGCTGATACATGGTGCCAATCGTAGCCACTGGATCAGCACGGCTCTGAAATATAGAGTTGATCCGGCTCGATACAGTATGCTGCTCAATAAAGCTGTTAAAAAACTAATTAAAATAAGTAATTAACTTAAAAACATAAACATATAGTTACAATTAGTATATACTTACAGCCCATCGGCATCCAATCGAAGTACGGTGCGACCGACCAAAGAAGAACTCTCAGAGGTTGTGCTGATCGGGTAGAGGAAAATACTGGATGAGCGTCGATGCCTGGAGAGGCGGAAGTTCATGCGTCAGGGCTGGTAGTGGGATGTGACGCAGCAGGGCTATGTCCGACAGGGTAGATCTACCTCGGTCCGTTATACTGTAAATACTAAAGATTAATGCAATGCAATATAATTACGAATAATTAATAAACATACACAAATTTAACACTTATAAAAATAAATTAAAATTGAATGAACCTATATATTTAATCAGTGTCATTTGTTTCATGAAATGTTGGTTCAACATCCGATGCCGTATCGGACTGTGATTCAGTTTCATTATCATCGGAAGGAAACCGAACATTTGCATCCTTAATTTCTTGGACATCACCATTTGGATCTCTAAGTGATGTTTCAGGAGCCCTTGTGTCATCCTCAATTGCATGCATTTCCATCTCATCCTCTTGAAATGCAGGGCACTCAGTTGATTGACTTGATGAACTCTCATCTAATATGATTGTTGAACGTGGAACGATTTTAGAAATAGCCCACCAATCTCGCTTGTCGTTGCGCAAACTTGGATATCCGCAGTAAAACACTTGCTGAGCTTGGGATGCAAGAATGAATTGTTCATATTTCTGCAATCTTCGTCGATGGTTTACTTCAACTAGATTGTAGTCGTTATGAACCCTTTTACCGACAGGAATTGTCGGATCAAACCAATCACAACGAAACAATACAGTTCGTTTCATAGGCCAACCGGGATATTCAACTTCGACCACCTCTTCTAACTTTCCATAATAATCCTACATATTTGCTCCAGCACTTTCTCCTTTAACACATACGTCCCAATTCTGTGTCCCTCTTGAAGATGCTAGTCGTTCAATTTGAAATTTGTATCCATTAACAAAATAGCCAGTATAAGTAGTTACGGTCTTCAATGGCCACTGCGCCAGACATTTAATGAAAATATTGTTAGTTGTGAACCATGGACCGTTTACCTATAAATTAATAAGCTATTTACAATCAATTCAAAAATAAAAACCATTATTGTAATTGATTGAGTGATAGTACTCACAAATTCATAAAACCAATAAGCGAACTCCGTTTCTAACTTCTGCCCAATGGCAAACTGATGCTGGGATCCATCTGTCGTTGTCTATCACAATACATCCTTAAGGGATTATAACAATTAAAACTTTTGTTAGCAATTAAATAGTATGGTATTTTACAATTTAAATAGAAGTTCTAATTAAGCAATTAATGAAGTGTACATATACTTACTCAATGTATGGGTCGACTTCTCTACAGTTCATTAGGATGTAATAATGTGCTGCATTATACTCAATATCGCATAATTGTCTTGACTTCTGCCTCCCAAATGAACGCCGATACTTTTAAATATTGATATTCTATCGTCAGTAGGTTCTCCTTCGTCCACACATATGTCATCGTTACGATCAAGATTGCGGGTCTTCGTATGAACGTGACCCTCAAAGTAATGCAAGGCAAAAGCTGAAACTTCTTCAACCAAGTGTGCATTGCATATAGAACCTTCAACCCTTGCCTTATTCCGCACATTATTTTTTAACTTCTTAAGATACATATATGTAAAGTTGAAAATATAAATAAACCAACTTCCTCGCATAAATAAAATAGTATTTGAAATGTCAACATGTATTACTGATTTGGGTGTTTACCTCTCGAAAGGATATATCCAGCGATACTGCACGAGATCAGCTATACATGCTTCGTATGGCAAGTGAACCGGTAGATGCTCCATTGAGTCAAAAAAATTTGGAGGAAATATTCGCTTCAGCTTGCATAAAATAATTGAAATTTCTCCTTAAGCCTTTCCATGGATGCAGAAGTAATGACTGCGGTAGATAATTCATTAAATAACAAGCTGAGCTCTGTCAATGCCTTCCACACATGTTGCGGAAGCAACTCACGAAAAACTATGGGCAATAACCGTTGCATGAAAACATGACAGTCATGACTCTTCATGCCAAACAACTTGAGCTTATGCATATCCACACACCTACCGATATTTGAAGTATAACCATCAGAAATTTTAATCCTCTAATCCAGTTACATAAAACTTCTCGTAAATTTTTGTCAAGAGTGTAACAGGCTTTAGGATAGGTCCCGTCAGCATTCCTTCTCAAATCACCTCTTCTGCAATATTGATTAAGTTCTTCTCTCGACTTTGCAGTGTCTTTGTTTTTCCCGGGATGTTTAGTACCGTGTTAAATATATTATCAAAGAAATTTTTCTCAATATGCATAACATCCAAGTTGTGCCGGATGAGATTTGTGCTCCAATACGACAAATCCCAAAAAATGCTCCGCTTCTTCCAGTTATATTCTTTACATATACGGCCATTTATTCTATTTGCATCTGGTTCCCAAGCATACCTCAACCCCAAATGCTCTATAGTATCAAATATATCTGTGCCAGACATAACCGGTTCGGTGAATTTGTGACTGCTTTGTTCTTTCGGAAGGCGATCAAGTTCCGCCTATAAGGATGATTCGAAGGCAAGAACTTTCTATGATTATCAAACCATGACTGCTTACCACTCTTCTGCAATATAAATGCATCTAAATCATACATGCAATGAGGGCATGCCAGACGCCCAGAAGTGCTCCAACCAGACAACATTGCATATGCTGGAAAGTCATTGATTATCCACATCAAAGCAGCTCTCATAATGAAATTTTGTTTCATAGAAATGTCATAGGCTATGACTCCTATTTTCCACAATATTTTCAATTCGGCTACCAACGGTTGTAAGAAGACATCAATCTTCTCTTTTGGATTTGATGGTCCTGGAACCAAAACTGTCAAAAACATTGCAGTATCTTTCATGCACTTCTACGGTGGAAGATTATATACAGTCAGTATTACATGCCAACATGAATATTGTTGCCCCTCTTGACCAAACGGTTGAAAGCCATCGGTACAAAGACCTAATCTCACATTCCTTATTTCTTCTGTGAAATAAGGATGATTTTCATTGAAATGCTTCCAAGCTTTTGAATCTGATGGATGTCGTATTTATCTTCTTTAGATTCATGTTCGGCATGCCATCTCATATCAGCAGATGTAGCCTCAAATCTGTATAATCTCTGGAGGCGTGGAGTCAGAGGGAAGTAATGCATCCTTTTGTAAGGTACACTTTTCCTCCTACTTATACTAGCTCCCCCTTCGCCGTTTTTGTACCTCGATTGCCCGCAAATCTTACACCATCTAAGCTCCGAGTCTTCACCCCAATATATCATACAATTGTTCAAGCAACAATCGATCTTATTAACTGGGAGCCCAAGGCCACGCAATAACTTCTTAGTTGAGTAGAAACTGTCTGCAACAATATTATTATTAAATTCATTAAAAATTTAATCATCTAAACTATCAAAACCATATAAATTGCATGATAAGCATTCTAATAATAATATATCATGAACAATATTTAAAAAATAAACAAATTCAATAACACAAGATATTTATAAATCTAAATATATAAATTTTAAATATATCAAATATTATGCAAATATCAAATTATGCATTACAAGATTATAGATTACATGCAAATTTCTCTAATTTTTCATGTAAAATTGAGTTCCTAAACATAAATAACTTAAATAAAAAAATTTTATAATGAATGAAAAAAAACCGCATCCCCTGAGACCACGGTCACGACCGCGGCCATGGCCGAAAATGGCAGGGGTGGGGTAAAAACCCCATCCCGGCCCTTATTTTTTTAAAAAAATGTGGCCTGGCCACTGTGGGGAAAAACCCCACCCACACTTTTTTTTTTTAAACGGTGGCCTGGCCACCGTGGCCAGGCCACCGTCGGCCACGGCCGCCGTTGTGGCCGTGGCCTCAGGGGTGGGGGAAAAACCCCACCCCTACAATTTTTTTTTTAAACGGTGGCCTGGCCATCGTGGCCAGGCCACCGCCGGCCATGACCGCAGTCGTGTCCTGAGACGACGGCCACGACCGCCGCTGTGGCCGTGGCCTCAGGGGTGGGGGAAGAGTATTTTTTTTAAACACGGGCTTACCTCGCTAGAAGGGGGACGCTGCAGGGGTTCCTTGCGCTTGGGGGGGGGGGCCGCCGCCGGTTGGTTCGTAGCGTTGGGGGAGGGGGCAGGGGGAGCCAGAGGAGGAGACGGCGGTTAGGGCACGAAGAGGAAGAAGAAGATGCCGTGGGGGGGGGGGGGTCGGGCGCGACTCAGATTATATATTAGGGATTAGCGACACAATTTTGCGTCGCTAATCCCTCGCTACTTTTTTTAATTTATTATAGATTAGCGACGCAATTATGCGTCGCTAATACGTCGCTATATCGGCTTTTTTTATTTTCTATGAAACTTAGCGACGCAAATAATTGCATCCCTAATGAGTCGCTAATTTGGCGGCAATGACCGGCGGAAATTTTTTTTATTTTCTAAAAAAATGCGTCGCTAATGCGTCGCAATATTTTTGTTTCATAATTATATTTTATAATGAATTAATTTTTTTAAAAATAATGTGATGCATATATTTGCGTCGCAATTTTATTTTTAATATTTTTATAACACTTAATTTTTTTAAACAATTGCAACGCAATACTTGCGTCGCTAAATAAAAAATTAATTTTTAATTTTCTGATTTATTGCTATTGCATCGCTAGTTAACATAATTTATTATTTTAAAAAAATTACGACGCACAGATTGGCATCGCAATATTTTTATTCATAATTAAATTCTATAAAATTAAATTTTTCTGAAAACAACTGCGATGCACATGGTTGCGTCATAATGTTTTATTTTTAATAATTTTTATAACACTTATTTTTTTTAAAAAACTTACGACGCAATACGCGCATCGTGAAATTAAAAATTAATTTTTTAATTATCTGGTTTATTGCGTCACTAAGGCATCGCTATTTAACATAATTTATTATTTTAAAAAAATTGCGACGCACCGATTGGCATCGCAATATTTTTATTTTATAATTATATTTTATAGAATTAAATTTTTCTGAAAACAATTGCGCACACATGGTTACGTCACAATATTTTATTTTTAATAATTTTTATAACACTTATTTTTTTAAAAAAATTACGATGCAATACGTGCGTCGCAAAATTAAAAATTAATTTTTTTATGTGCATTGCGAAATTAAAAATTATTATTTTTTAATTATCTAGTTTATTGCGTCATTATTTAACATAATTTATTATTTTAAAAAAATTGCGACGCAATGATTTGCGTCGCAATATTTTTATTTCATATTTATATTTTTTAAATTAAATTTTTCTGAAAACAGTTGCGACGCACATGGTTGCGTCGCAATGTTATATTTTTAATAATTTTTATAACACTTAAATTTTTTAAAAAACTTGCGACGCAATACGCGCATCGCGAAATTAAAATTAATTTTTTTAATTATCTGTTTATTGCATCGCTAATGCGTCGCTATTTAACATAATTTATTATTTTAAAAAATTATGACTCACCGATTGGCGTCACAATATTTTTATTTCATATTTATATTTATAAAATTATTTTTTTAGAAAATAATTGCAACGCACATGGTTGCGTCGTAATGTTTTATTGTTAATATTTTTTATAACACTTAATTTTTTAAAAAATTTGCGAGGCAATACTTGCTATCTATCCGATCGATCTCGGACCGTTGTGATCAATCCGATCGGCGACGATCCGATGGCATGCGATCAATCCAAGCCATGATCCCAGTCGTCGACGATCGATCTCGGACCGTTGCGATTCATCCGATCGGCGACGATCCGATGGTTGCGATCGATCCAAGCCACGATCCCGGTCGCCGATGATTGATCTCGGACCGTTGCGATCAATCCAATCGGTGATGATCTGACGGTTGCGATCGATCCAAGCCACGATCCCGGTCGCCGATGATCGATCTCGGACTGTTGCGATCAATCGATCGGCGACGATCCGACGGTTGCGATCGATCCAAGCCACGATCCTGGTCACCGACGATCGATCTCAGACCGTTGCGATCAATCCGATCGGCGACGATCCGACGGTTGCGATTGATCCAAGCCATGATCTCGGTCGCCGACGATCGATCTCGAACCATTGCGATCAATCCGATCGGTGACGATCCGATGACATGCGATTTATCCAAGCCACGATCCCAGTCGTCGACGATCGATTTCAGACCGTTGCGATCAATCCGATCGACGACGATCCGACGGTTGCTATTGATCTAAGCCGATCTCGGACGCCGACGATCGATCTCGGACCGTTGCGATCAATCCGATCGGTGACGATCCGACGTTGCGATCGATCCAAGCCACGATCCCAGTGCGATCGATCCACACGATCGATCTCGGACCGTTGCGTCCGATCACGATCCGATCGATCGCCGACGATCGATCGATCTCGGACGATCAATCGATCGGTGACGATCTCGGATGCGATTGATCCAAGCCGATCGATCCCGATGATCGATCGACGATCGCAATCGATCCGCCACCGATCGATCGATCTCGGATGCGATCGATCGATCGATCCGACGGAAGATCACGATCCGACGATTGATCCAGATGCGATCCGATCGACGATCCGATGCTTGCGATCGATCGATCCGACGACGATCGATAGGATGCGATCGATCGGCGATCCGATTGCGATCGATCGATCGATCGATCGATCGACCGATGCGATCCGATCGATGATCCAACGGTTGCGATCGATCCATGAGCCGATGATCCGATCGATCGCGATCGACGACGATCGATCGATCCGCGATCCATCGTTGATGATCACGATCGATCCGATCGACGTGACGATCCACGATGCGATGATCGATTGATCTCGACGAGCGACGACGATCCCGATCGCCGATCGATCGATCTCGGACCATTGCGATCATCGATCCGCGATTGCGATCCAACGATCCGACGGTTGCGCAATCGATCCCAGCGATCGATCCACGATCCCGGTCGCCGACGATCGATCTTGGACCGTTGCGATCAATCGATGATCCGCTTGCGATCGATCACGATCGCCCGATCGATCGGCGATCCGATCGGCAACGATCCAATGATTGCGATCGATCCAAGCCACGATCGATCGATCAGGACCGTTGCGATCAATCCGATTCGATGATCCGACGGTTGCGATCGATCCAAGCCACAATCTCGGTCGCCGACCGATCTCGGACCATTACGATCAATCCGATCGGCGACGATCCGGTTGCGATCGATCCAAGCCACGATCCCAGTCACCGACGATCGATCTCGGACCGTTGCAATCAATCCGATCGATGATGATCCGACGGCATGCGATCGATCCAAGCCACGATCCCGGTCCCTGACGATCGATCTCGGACCGTTGCGATCAATCCGATCGGCGACGATCCGATGGTTGCTATCGATCCAAGCCATGATCCTGGTCGCCGACGATCGATCTCGGACCGTTGCGATCAATCCGATCGATGATGATCCGACGATATTCGATCGATCCAAGCCAAGATCCCAGTCGCCGACTATCGATCTCGGACCGTTGTGATCAATCCGATCGGTGACGATCCGACTATTGCGATCGATCCAAGCCATGATCGACTATTGCGATCAATCCGATCGGCGACGATCCGATGGTTGCGATCGATCCAAGCCATGATCCCGGTCGCCGATGATCGATTCGATGCATGTAACAAAATTAATTTTTATAAAACAATTGCGACGCATTTCATTGCATCGCAATTTTATTTTTATTTTTTTATCTTTAATTATATTTTATAAAATTAAATTTTTTTAAACATTGTGACGCATCATTTGCCTCGCTAAATTAAATTTTTTTTTTTAATTTCTTAGTTTATTACGTCGCTAATGCGTCGCTATTTAACATAATTAATTTTTTAAAAAAATGACGACGCACTGAGTTGCGTCGCAATATTTTTATTTCATAATTATAGTTTATAAAAATTATTTTTTCTTAAAATAATTACGACGCAACTTGTTGCGTCGCAATGTTTTATTTTTCTAAAAATATTGTGACGCAATACTTGCATCGTAAAATTAAAAATTATTTTTTTAATTTTCTGGTTTATTGCGTCACTAATGCGTCGCTATTTAACATAATTAATTTTTTAAAAAATCATTGCGATGCAATGAAATGCGTCGCAATATTTTTATTTCCTAATTTTATTTTATAAATATTAATTTCTCTTAAAATAGTGTGTCGCTAAATTAAAATTTAATATTTTTAAATTTTTTAAGTTATGCGTCGTAATTGCGTCGCTGTGATGCCCCTCCCAATAGTCCCACATTAGGAAATTTGAAATTGTTGAGTGGTTTATAACTGGTTAAGCAAGAAGGATAAGGCACCAATTGGATCCCTTTTTGGGCTGTGGTGGCCCAAGTTGGTGTGGACCTTGTCCGTCTTGCTTTCTTGTAACGAAACGGGCCCGTGGGCCCGGGTCATTATAATATGGTATCAGAGCCATGCACCAGTCGGAAGTGCAGGAGCTAAGTGCCACATAGGGCAAAGTGCTACATCCATGGGGATGGGAGCCACCTCTTGAACCTGTGGGGGCACCTCTAGAATCATGCCTGCCTGGTGGTTGTGATCAATTGCCCCTGGCGACGAGGACGTCGCCTCTGTAAAGGGGGTAGATTGTGATGCCCCTCCCAATAGTCCCACATTGGGAAATTTGAATTGGTTGAGTGGTTTATAACCAGTTAAGCAAGAAGGATAAGGCACCAATTGGATCCCTTTTTGGGCTGTGGTGGCCCAAGTTGGTGTGAACCTTGTCCGTTTGCTTTCTTATAACGAAACGGGCCCGTGGGCCCAGGTTGTTACAGTCGCTAAATGCGTCGCTATTTTTTTTTGTCACTAAGGCGTCGTAATTTGGTCGCAATTTAGCGACGCAAACATGCGTCGCTAAATTTGCGTCGCTATCTCAGTATTTTCTTATAGTGAAACGAGCCATCAGTATTATAATGGTTCTATAAGAATTCTTTGAAAGAAATAGTTGAGAGAGCTTTATTGTAATTATATGAAATAATAGGTTTTCTTTGCCTAGTAGAACTCCTTACAGGTGCCTCTACAATGGTCTTTTCTTAATGAGACATATAAACATAAATAGGACTAAGGATATGGGGTTTAATTTCTATTGTTTATAATTTACTCTCTCTTATAGGTGTAGACATAAATCCTTCATGTAATAATGACAAAGGAATCATAATATATCCATTCAAGACTCTTATTATTAGTTTGACAACTTACAATATAAGCAACATCAAGCTTAAATTTAACTATCATAAACTTCACGCTCTCAATGCCATATGTAAGACAATCAAATTTGTATTTCTTAAAATATTTTGGATACCCAATAAATAACAATGGGTAATCCAAGGATCAGTCTTTTCTCAAAACCATTATAAATCCTAACCTTAGTAAGATAATCCCAAATATAAAAGTGGTTTAAACTAGGTTTTCTTCTTGCCTATAACTCAAAAGTATTCTAGGAACAATATTGCTAAACACTCTATCGTTATACTGAAAGTAGTTTTAATATCCTTATCCCAAAACGAACTTAAGAAAGTTAAACCTAATTATCACACACCTCATCATATCCTTAAGGGTGTAATTATATTCTTTAGCTATATCATTCTAATTAAGACTATCAAATATGGTATACTAGGCTTCAATCCTATTTTTCTGTAAGTATTTAGTAAACCACCCTATTTGTTGCCTTATTGCATTATATCTGTCATAATACTTATTACTCTAATTAGACCTCATAATTTTGATGACCTTCTCTAATTATTTTTAAACCCAAATTTTAAAAAAATTTATATTTCTCTTTGATTAAATAGATACAATCATGTAGAAAGAAGTCATTAATGAGAGAATAGAGGTCTACTAAATTAGTGTGCATGATCATAAGAAGATTAATGCTATAAGTTGCACCCTTGCTAATTTATTAATGATCCCTAATGTAATTAATACAAGTCTTCATATCTTTAATAAACGAGAGAGAGAGAGAGAGAGAGAGAGAGAATATCAATTTATATAAAATTTTCAACTCTCTCTTGTAACGTGTGACCTAAACTTTCATGCCACAACATTGATGACTTTTCTTTAATTAGGAGTCTTTTAGATACAATATTCTCTATATTAATATAAGTATATATTTATTATTAGGAGTTAATGATGGGTTATAAATTTTTTTTCTAACAACTTATAGATTCAAAACCAAATCAATCTTTCTATGTTCAATATGAAGAGAATATCCTTGTTTATTAAATTAGAAATTAAAGTGAAATTCTTTTAAAGTACAATATGAAACAAGCTAAAAACTAAATTTTAAATTCAAACTAATAGTCTCTATAAATTTAACCTTAATTTTAATATTATTTTAATTCTCAGCTGTATCTTCACCATTATAGGCAGTTTTAATTTGGTTTAAAATCCAATAAAAAGAAAGTAAGGGCATGATAAACTATAAAATTATGAGTTTTTTATAGTCTCAGATTTATTTGATACTTAATATCTTTGTCCTATAATTGTCAAAAACTTTGGTATCACTGGTTTCAATTAATCTCACTCATAAGATGCTCAAAAAATATCTTCTCATGTATGTAGACTTAAATGATATGACCTTTCTCACTAAACATAAATTCTTTTTACACAATATTGCTCTTATCTATGGGCTAATATGGCTTGCTCTTACATAGAGTTAGGTCAATATTAGTAAACTTTAAACAATCTCTTTCCATCTTCTAGAGTTAAAACAAATTAGGATCTTAATTATGGCATGATTATTATTTATATTAAAGGAGACTATTTAAAACAAAGAATGCAATATACGTCAATATATAGGCAATAAAATACTCTCAATAGCTTATGACTATGCATATATTTAGAGAGTCTTAGTGTATCATCACAAACTCTCCTTCGGACAAAAAATGCAACATGCTAATAAGATCTCCTGTCATAATGCCAACGACAAGAACCCTAGCTTCAAGAAAACTATCTCATTTGGGCAAATATATAAATCCTCTAAGTTAGTGTATTCTCTAATCCAGTACTTCATGTCCATCTTCTAAAATTACAATACATAATAATCCTTTTGGGTAGAAGAGTGTATACCAAACCCAAAATTTCGTAACACTCAAAGCAAATTATGAGAATACATTGACCTTCAAGAAAACTATCTTCTTTTCGCAGATAGATAAGTGTACCCTCTAATATAATGCTCCATATTCAACTTCTAAATTTACAACGCATAATAACCCCTTTTGGACAAACAATTTATGCTATAACCCAAGATCTTACAGCACCAATATGAAAAGAAATTTCATAAGCCTTAATGGGTGAGCCACTTTGGCAACCAAAAATCCACATCAACCTATAAAATTCTTTCAAAATAAGATATCCAATATGCCCACAACATGCATATGTAACTAAATATATGCCAATGACCATTTATTTGTCGAATGCGTATTTTCTTGGCTGATTCTCAACTCAACTCATCTAAGCCTTTTTCCAACTACATGGGGTCGTCTACATGAATCTGCTTCCTTCACTCTGCTCTATTTAGGACCAAATCGATATTCAAATTACAAATAATTATATCTTTCTTTTTTTGTTCATGTTAATTTAAGTCTACCTTTATCTTTATTCTTACCATGAATTATTAAAATATTACTCTTTCTAACTGTAGCATTTAAAGGTTTACGTTGTATATGTTCAAACCATCCTAATCGATTTTCTCTCATTTTATCTTCAATTAGGATCGACTTTGGCGGAGTTATTTTCTTGGCTGCTGATTCTAGAAACCTTAATCGAGTTGCTTGGATTGAGACAATTGCCTACCAACATCATTAGTTATGGTTAGAGAGGGATTGAAAAAAGTCTTGAGTAAATAAAGAAAAAATTAGACCAATAGATCATGGCATTTATGTTGTATATTTGATATAAGAGAAACAATAGGATTTTTCTTAAGATAAAGACTTCCTTAATATCGATTTTTCGTAGTGTTGTTTTTATCTTCAAGTTGTGGGGCAACCTTAGCCCCAACAAATTAAGGGTTATTCATCACTTCTATGTAACCTCCTTTGTTCTACCTGTACATCTTTCTAATCTTGTAACTTATTGTGTCTTATAAATTTGCAGGGGATGTTGTTCCCTCACTCTTTTGATATAGAAATTTTGATTTAATTTATAAACTCTTGGAAATAGATGGCTCCCTAAAGGACCTTTCATAAGAAATATAATTATTTTGATAAAAATTAAATGGTGTTACCTGTTTGGTTGAAACCAAGAAAGCAATTAAATGATCCAAAATGAATTCTATTTTATCATTGATCAAATATTTTTTTTAATGAAAAATATAAAACAATATTTGAAGAAGGGGATGAGCCATTGTCAATGACAGATAAAAAAAGAAGAAAGAAAAATCAAAGAAAGCACTTCTTTGCCCTTTATGTATGAAATTATTTTATATTTCTTTGACTAAGTCTTCCAACAAAGAAGAGAGAAGAAAAAGAGAAAGAATAATAAAAAGGAGCTATCAGAGATGCTACCGTAGATGTAGATAATTACACCTAGTCAAAAATGAGGCCCAAGTTTAAAGGGCTGGATTAATTAAGTGGACCACCCATTTACAATTTAAAATGACCTAGGACCAGTGGATCCCCTCCGTCTAGATTCATTTTGAAAGCAAAAAAATTATATTATAAAAAACATTGCGTATATAATTCTACCAATATTGTTATCGAATTTCCTTGTCTCCACCTTAAGGGCCCTTAGCCGTCTTTTTCCACCATTAATCATGGGTCAGAAATATTGACAGCATTACGCAAGGTATTATATAAAATTGATGCATTGATTTGTACTAGTACATAAAAAAAAGACTATCAAATTCCATCTTGTAACATATATGGTGAAGCTAAACCTGACACACGTGGTGGAAAGCTTCCAAACTATGTGATTCATGCCATATCAATGTCTGCATGACGTGCGGACTTAGAAAATTATTTGGTACGAGGTCCATTCAACAAAATGACATCAGGGTTCGAGCAATGTGTTGATAAATTTTGCCAATAAAGCTAGACAAGGTTGAAGTATAGCCACATTCAATCTAGTCATTTAATACAAAGAACTACAAAGCTTTGTCAATATTGTAACATGATATTGAGTGAAAGACGAAGCCAAACCCAATTCACATCTACTGGAAGACTACTGTGTCCATCTCTACCACACCAAAAAAAAAAAAAATTGTAACGTGTCAGCAAATTTTGCCAAAAGCGTGCATGGCTGTACTTGGCCACATCCAATATGGTTTGCTAAGTAAAAAAAGAAAAAAAAAAAAAAAAAAACTATCGAACCACATTTCGTTCTTTCTTTTTCTTTGAAAAGGAAAATTGAGAAAGAAGGGCACTTCCCCACTAATTTATTGCAGAAAAACTCTAATAATGTTTACAAAGGCAGGATGAAAGAAAATCAAATTATATATGGATGTATCATGCTTGGCGTGTGATGTTGGGCAAAAGACGAAGCTAAACCCGATACACGTCGTGGAAAAATGGCTACATATGTTATTCATAACGTACCAAGTTCTGCTTAACGTTTGCACTTGGAATTAGGAGGAGTATTTCAGAAAAAGATGGCTTCGTCCATGGTTCATGTACAACACGTTGGCTGATTTTGATGAGAATGCCTGCATAGGAATGGTCACATCCAACTAGTTATTTACTGCAAAAGAAAAAATTTTTTTGCACCGCATGTGATGCATTGGTTAACCGTGCGTATGTATGATACATGAAAAAAAATTATTCTTGACATGAACAATCATATGCGTATGCAGCTAATCACTATGCATAATGCACACGATTTATACCGCATCCAATGTGCAAAGTCCTTTTCTTACTTCAAAAGATAAGCATATGGGATATGGAGGTTTGTAGCCCTTGCCTATGTAGCTGCAGAGGACTAGGAGTGCATTTTGAGATTTTTGTTGAAGTAAAATTTTATGTTTGAATTTAATATTTTTATTGTATATATATATATATAAGTTTTTTATTATATATTAAAATTGAAAAATAACATTGTATTATTTTTTTATTAATTATGATATAAAATAGAATAGTATTTTTTTTTTGGCAGAAAAGAAAAACTGGAATTGGAGAAGATAACGGGAGAGAATATCTGACAAGTGAAATGGAGATTATTACATCTACCATCTACCAAGTACAAAGGAAATGCATCTCATTATTTCAGGGAAAAAAAAACAGGAAAGAAAACCCAAATGAACATGAAACTAATGGTTCAACAAATTAGGCTTGACCCACAAAAATATAACAGCTTGAGGTACAACTTGACCGCATGATATGGACACCTTGTGTCCCCATTCGGCGGACGAAGAAATCCAACAAGACTTGCCATTAAAACGAGGCTTAGAACCTATATTCTTCCAAACAGGTCAATTTAAGCTTTTTTTTTTTTAACCTAAAAAAGCTCTTCTTTTTTTTGTGGTATACAACACTAATAAGTCATGGGTGACCTAATATTTGTCCTCACTGTTATGATTTTGTTTTTTTGTTGAAAAAAACAATCTGAATTATATGCATCGATTTATAATTACCTACTATAACCTAATATAAAATAGCCAAGATAAAGCCAAAATAACGTTTAGGTCCGGGTCAGTTCAGCCCTTGCATGCCAACCCTTACATGAAATCAATAATTCACTTTAATAAATCAATTAATCTTCGCTGAAGCTAACGCTAGACTTGGCACAGATGTTTGCATTAGGTAGCATATAATCTATTCAGATTATGATAATTTTAAAGAAGCCCATTAGATAACTATGTTTGAATGACAATCTATTTATAGTGGATACAGAAAAAATAGTTATCTATATTATCAGAAATATAATAATCTTAAATTATTTTTTAATAAGATTATCCTTTCTTTCTTTCATCGCTCTCTACTCACATCCTCTTATATCAATCTCTTTGTAACCTCTATGTTGAATGTTCCGAGCTACATCCTTTTATACGTGAAATAGGATACCGATCTTTTTGGAACCTCCGTGTCGAATGTGCCGAGCCACACCTCTTCCGCACGGAGTCGATCCATGAATCTTCACCGTCAGCGACCCATAGTCATCAAACATAGCAAAACTTTTTTAGATCGATGGCCCCATCCCCAACGATCGTTTTAAATATATAAAATTATAAGTATTATTATTAATATAAATTTTTAAATTAAATATAATAATATATAATTTTTTAATAAATTAAAAATATTTTAAAAATTTAATGTTATATAACTGATCTATTTATCATATCAAACACAGTAATTAATATTATTATAGCATTATATCAAATATAATAATTAATATTATTAATAATTTATCAAATAATATTTTTTTTATAAATAATTTATATTACCATAATTATTTGGTCATGCATCAAACGCAAGCTCAGTTCAGTCCTTTCTCAAACTTCCCCAGCAGCAAAATCCGATGAACTTCATTCCACCAGTCGCCACCCACCGCGATGGGTAGGGAGGAAAAAAGAAAAAAAAAAAAAAAAAATCTTTCCCTGCCACGCAAAATCGAAGGACTTGCGGCGCTTAGTTGACCACAGGTCATGAAAAACTTCGAGCATCTGGACTGACTTACTTGAGAAGACGCGCACAAATACGAATTAGGTCTAAAGTCTCCGCTACAACAAAATTTCCGTCCTCCTTCCCCTCGTTTTCCTTGCCCGTTCCCTTTGCCGTTTTCAACACCTTTCAACGAAGGCGAAGTTGCGAGCACCTTGCTCCCAAAATGCCGTTGGAAAGTAATTTAATTATAAGTCGACCGTCAATCGAATATCAAACCTTCACCTACCGCCAACAATCTCTCAGAGAAATATTGTGATTTGATGTGCTCCATGATCTGGACAGGCTATAAAGTTTTCTTCTATATACATCAAACCTTTAACCTGAATATATATTCTAGTGACTTCTTTATCACGAAAGCTTGCGCATTACACATTAGAATAGTCATCATAAAATATTATTTGATTAGTAAATAATTTAATACATCAAATTGTTAATTAATAATAATAAATCTTTTCTGCAATGATTTTTATCATCCAATTATTACTATGTCGAATGTATGCGCTCTTAAATGTGTTTAGCATAAAGCTTGAATTTAGATGAAATTAAATTAATAAGTCAAATCCATTGGCCTTCCGATTTCACACCTCTCTTCAGTTTGATAATCCATGCTTCTTCCATATAGAAAATTAATATTCTAATTGAATCTACCTTATATAACTTTTTTTTTTTTTCAATATTGAATTGAATTGAAAATTCAATATAGACCAATCTAATCCAAGGATCCAAACATGAAAATGGCATCATTGGTATAGATAGACAAAGAGTTTTAAAAGATCGATACAACCTATGAACTGCAGAGATTATTTGATATTTTATTTAGTGTAAAGTTTAATTTTTAACTACTCTAAAATTATAAGATTTAAATTGTAATTATCTCTTCATATGATATAATTAACCATGAAGTAATATAAATATTGGCGATAAAAAGAAGTTGAGCCATCACCACGATGCAGCCTAATTAATTTGACGTAGTCTCCTGCATGCGATAACTATGAACACCCAAGACTCCATATAAAATATTTCGTGTGTAATTAAGAAGAAAAGGTTCAGTGCAGCTTCTTAGAAAATTCATCCTTGTGAAGAAAATCTTTTCGCATCTCGTTGGGTCCAACACAAATATATTCACATTCACACAGGTACGAGTCACAGCCTTGTTGAAGAGATTGCTTTCATATATTTCTAATTAGTGACCCTGGGTCAAAATAGATCAACATCCCAGCAATAGCATATATAATTACATGGCAAAGAATTATAACATAAATACACCCTTATATGTAATTAAATACATAGAAGCAAGCTCAATGGCTCTCTCCAGTTATAAATAACCCTAACCCCTCACCATGCACCACCACCACCGGCCCCCAGCTTCCTCCTTCTCTTAGTTAATTCCCTCAGCTGCCACCACCAATGGAATCAATATCATGGGCCATATATCTAGCAACCATGCTAGCATCCCTCCTCCTCCTCCTCAAATCCCTTGTAGGCCGGAGGCGGCGCCACCATGAGTTAAACCTTCCCCCGGCCCGAAGCCTTGGCCCATCATCGGAAACCTCGACCTCATCAGCTCCCTCCCCCACCGTTCCCTCCACGCCCTCTCGCAGAAGTACGGCCCCCTCATGCACCTTTACTTCGGCTCCTTTCCGGTCGTCGTCGCCTCCTCCGTCGACATGGCCAAACTAATCCTCAAAACCCATGATGTCACCTTCTGCGGCCGGCCAAAGACCGCCGCCGGCAAGCACACCACCTACAATTACTCCGACATCACTTGGTCCCAATACGGCCCGTACTGGCGCCAGGCTCGCAAGATGTGCATGATGGAGCTCTTCAGCGCGAGAAGGCTGGACTCCTACGAGTACATAAGAGTGGAGGAGGTGAAGAACCTCCTCGGCGACCTCTTCAAGTCCTCAGGGAGGTCCATTAACCTCAAGGATCAGCTCTCAAACGTCAGTCTCAACGTCATAAGCCGGATGGTGCTGGGGAAGAAGTATTTGGCCAAGTCCGAGGGGGCAATCGTGTCGCCGGAGGAGTTCAAGGCGATGCTCGACGAGCTTTTCTTGCTTAACGGGGTCATGAACATCGGCGATTCGATACCATGGCTGGATTTCTTGGACTTGCAGGGCTACATCAGAAGGATGAAGAGGATCGGCAACATGTTCGACAGGTTCCTCGAGCATGTGCTCGACGAGCACAACGAGAGGCGGCAGGAGGAGGGGGAGAATTTCGTGGCCAACGACATGGTTGATGTTCTTCTGCAGCTTGCCGACGATCCCAATCTGGAGGTCAAGCTCGAGAGGCATGGCGTCAAGGCGTTCACTCAGGTGTGTTTTAATTTCTTGAATAGAATTTTTGCCTTACTTGAAGCAGCAATTCATTCCATATTCTAACGCCATTCTTTATCTCCACAACACATGCTTATATATATATATATCTTCTTACTTTTTATATATTTTTCTTAATAAATTGTAACATTTCAGGCTCATCTATATATTATTCAAATTATTTAGCTTGTTAGCGAATCAAAATTATATATATAACTTCAATACTGGAGTGGTTAGATCAAAAGTTAATGAATAATACACATAATTTTTAATATACGACGCCACCTCTTGAGGATCTCTGCTCCCCTCTATGCTAAGATCCTGCCTCATACGGGCAGGTCACTGAGCATCATCGTAGTATTGGGCTGAAGAAGTTAATGGCAGCTTAATTTAGCAGCCTATCCGAATAAAAGCAGTCCATAAACTTTTTGCGAAAAGAGTTGCTTTCTTCCACCATTCAAAAGAGGTAATAAATTTGATATTTTTGTGATAATCTCAATCAATGTACAGAAGAAACTGGCCCATTGTAGTTCTTTCCGTTATGATTTGCCCTTTATATATTTACATCCTCTATATGTCTCATGGAACATGATATTTGGATATTAAATAGTATTAATAACAATAATGATGACAATAAAGCTTTAATCTCATAATTTTTAATCGTGTGAACATCTTGTTATGTAGTGTTAATGTTGATTTAAAATTTTTTGATATGCAATTAGTGAGTGTGGATCACAGTCTATCATCTTTTTGTTATAACAATGAGCAAGTTTGACCAGGAAAACAGAGTAGGTTTGGTGATTATGAGGTCATTTGTTGGGATGATGGTCGATCGTATCAGTCATCCGATCATGCCTCGAGATGCATGTGGTTTATAAACGGATGCACATCTTCAAACCATGCATCTTTGCACGGTCGGATAGCTGACGACGTATTATTAAATTCCATCAGCCTACAAGATTTTGTATGGGTCTAACTAACACTGACTCCTTGCTCCTATGGTGCAGGACTTGATCGCCGGTGGCACAGAGAGCTCCGCCGTGACCGTAGAATGGGCCATCTCCGAGCTCCTCAAACGGCCGGAAATCTTCAAGAAGGCCACGGAGGAGCTCGACCGGGTCATCGGAAGGGACCGGTGGGTCGAGGAGAAGGAGGTGCACCGCCTCCCCTACATCGAGGCTATCATCAAGGAGACCATGAGGATGCACCCAGTGGCGCCCATGCTCGTTCCCCGGCAATGCCGCGAGGATTGCAACATCGCCGGCTACGACATCCCGGCGGGGACCCGCGTGCTAGTCAGCGTGTGGACCATCGGGAGGGACCCAACGATATGGGATTCGCCGGAGGAGTTCCGGCCAGAGCGGTTCTTCGGAAGCGCGATAGATGTGAAGGGGCAAGACTTCGAGCTTTGCCATTCGGGTCCGGGCGGCGGATGTGCCCTGGGTACAGCCTTGGGCTCAAGGTGATACAGGTGAGCCTGGCCAACCTGCTGCATGGCTTTGCATGGAGGCTGCCCGACGGGATGAAGGTGGAGGACCTGAGCATGGAGGAGATCTTTGGGCTGTCGACGCCGCGGAAGGTGCCACTTGAAGTCGTCGTCGAGCCCAAGCTCCCGGCTCATCTTTATGGTGTGTGATTTTATGGCCTGTTCCTGTTTGAATAAATGCAGCCTGCCCGTAGAAATATAAAGTATATATCTGTACGTGGTTGATATATGGTAGTCTACCATATATATATATATATATATATATATATCAAGAGTAAGGGTGGCAAATCCGTTCTGTTTTTAATGCAACAGAGTTATGTATGCTGATAGAAGGAAAGTTTGTCACTTAGAAATAAGATGCAAAAAAAAAAGATAATGTTAAGAGTGAGAATGCAAGTTTTTTTTTTTTTTCTTCTGATGTCAAGGTGTGGCATATGCTGATCATGGGAAGCAACACTGTTGCTCAGACATGAGACCTAGAACTAAGATCCATGAAATAAGAACCTCCATGTTCAAGAATTTGTGTGGAAAATTAAGAACTTAGTATTCCTTTCTTCTTCTCCTCCTCCTCCTCTTGTACTGACTAGGCTTGACTAACAAGCCCTCTCTTTGTTCTGCTCCGAAGGATAAACAGAGCTATGGTTACCAGATACCTGGGCTAAATTACGTGGAGTGGGCCGAGTGGCGTAGAGATAGTTATTCTTAGTTATTCCTGTTGGAATAGGTATTCTTGATTGTCTGGAATATGAAAATACTTTGGTCCTGATTAGACTGGCTCTTTGTTTCGGAGCATTTTCGCCCATATAGCAAAGGGTGTAGCAATAAAAGAGACCCTTACTCGAGGAATAGCATGATTCCAGCCTCTTTGAGGAATTATCATTTTACGTATAAACAAGTTCTATTTGGAATTAACTACAGGTACTACTCATTTTTCTAAATTAAACTTGATTGGTCGAATATGACCCATACCTGTTTTCTTATAATAATAATAATAATAAAGACTCATTCCATGCTTCATTCCCAATTCAAACGCGTAAGGTGTCATCTGATAAAACGAACGGAATTAGCCAACTAGAAGAACAGGTACTAAGGATGTAACTGAGTCAAGCTTTGGGTGAGAACCATATTCAAGTTCTGATCACTTCTCAAAAAAAAAAAAAAAAAAAAAAAAAAAATCAATTGAAAAGAGAACAAAAGTGTTCTTTGAGGATTGCCCCTTTTCTAATCATATGAATCCCTTTTCTAATCATGTGAAGCTTCCATTTAGTGGTGAGTTATATTTATTGAGGATTTTCTTTTTTTTTTTAAAAAAAAACGGAGAGTAATTCTTTTTGTGGGCAGAATAAAGCAAAATACATCATGATCTAATGAATTCGTGTACTTATTGGAAGGATTTTTTTTTTTTTTTTTTTGGGAGGTCGAATTCTTGGAGGCAGTTATTTATGATAAGAAATTAGAATTTATTTTTATGGAAACATACCCTATGGACAGATAGAAAATTTTTGAAACCCAGAAGCAGGTATTAGGAACGAGTGAGGCATATATGTTATTTGACTCTGATAATTCTTATATGTTGCTAAAGTTTAAAAGAGTCAAGATCTTATCTTATTGAGGTTTGTACTCGATATGTTCATGCGTTGCATGGATTATCTTTAAATATTAATAATTTTTATAATAAATTTTTAAACATTTGAGAGTAACAGTTCAAGTTTATCCAACTTTATAAATAGATTATGATTTAAGAAAGAGATGAGAACGTGCTCATAAAGATGGTCTAAGACTAACCAGCGGTGAATGTGGCCTCAATGGGATTGGAGGCAGCGCTTACAGCAATGATTGAGAAAAAGAGAGAAGAGAATAGGTGATAAGAGTTTAGGGTCAATGAATGCAAGCAATGAAGAAAAAGTAAGTCGTTCAGTGTGAGGGTTGGAGGGGATTATATAAAGTCGATAATATCTAATGACTAATGTGTTATTGATGACTATAAAGCTCAGTTTGGATAGAGAAAAAAGTAGAAAAAAAAAAAGAAATGAAGAGAATAGAAAAGTGAAGAAAAAATATTTTCTCTTTCTGTTTAGATGAGTGAGAGAAAAATAAAGAGAAAAGAAAATTTGATAATTTATAATGACAATAATTTTTATTATAAATGATTAAAAATGCATCAATTTTTTTTTTGAATGATCAACATCGAAAAAAAAATGAAAGAGCACCCTTGAGTTTTCTCTCTCCAAAATCTCTCCAATTTTAAAGAAAAAACTTTTAGATAGGGCCCACCACTTTTTTTTTTTTTCTGTTTTTCCCTCTAATTTTCTTTTTTTCTTACTTTTTTTCTCCATCCAAAAAGATAAATTTCATTTCTCCTCTAGTTTTTTTCCTCTAATTTTTTTTCCTTCTATTTTTCTCTTCATCCAAACATAGGTTAAAACACAAGAGAGAGACAAAAAAGATTTAAATTATCAAAATCAAATAAAATTTTCCGTAAAACGAAGAGAACAACAAAAGGTATGGAAAAAACTTAGAAAGCTTGACATGCTGGCTAAAACTCTTGCCACCATGCTCACCAATGTTATAAATATCATAAATATTATATAATTATATAATTTTCTTTTAAAACTATAAATTCCCTCCATTAATCCAACCCACTCACCCCACTTTGATATAAAACTAATCCCTATTGTTTAGGAAAATAATTTATGACATGTCTTTTTTTTTATAATTTAAATCATGATCGATTGGAATCTCTCTTTAAAATATAATAATATGATAAATAAATTTTTTTTATATTCCTAAAATCTATGTAATATAATTTAAAATTTTGTAATTATGTTTTGTCTAATATTTATGTGTAGAATTCCTATAACCTTAACAATTGATCCTTACATATTCAACTAACAATATTTTGAGGGCAACCAATTAATGATTTTTTTAATTTTACAATATTAATTCTTGCTTAGCTATGCTGTAGTCTAAGATAGCTTTACCAAAGCCTTTTATTTTTTTTCCAAAAAAATATTTTTTTAATTAAAATGGTCTAGAGACTATACTTTTTTATATAATCTAAATCATTACCAATTTAAATCTCTATCTTTTAAATATAACTATCTCCTTTAAAGATGATAGTACTAAAAGAAGAAATTCAATTTTATATTCTCAAATTTATATGTAATATAATTTAAAATCTTATAATTATAATTAATTTTCTAGTATTTATTGTACATGAAGGATTGGTTGAACTCTTAAAAATGATGCTTATATTATTTAATTAGATAATATTTTTGACAGCAACTAAGTAATAATTTTTTTAATTTTACAACCATACAATCTTGCTTAGCTCTACGGCAATCAAAGACGGCTTTACAAAAACATGCTGATTTTAAGAAACTATTTATTTGAAATGAGAATATTATTATTTTTCTGTCATTAATGCAATGGTCTGTAGGACCAATACTTGAGTACATCCCTAGCCGACACTGCTAGAATGTGTGATTTGATTTGTTGATCGAGTTTGGGAATACGAGTAGCAAATTGTTTGAGGGATTAACCCGGTAATCTGTTAATTTAATATATTAAAGAACACGTTCATTTCCTCCCCATATTTTTATGAGGAGGAAATGAGCACCAATCCTTGTCGACCCAGAGAAAGGGAGTAGAATGAAGAATGAAATAGAAAAGTTTCGGTTTCTTCGACGCATCTACTGTTCGAAGGAAGTTAGCTAGGCCTGACAAATGGTTTATATCTCCGACCCTGTCGTCCTACTCAGATTTGAAAAAATTTATGCATCAAATACGGTACAAATTATGCGATAATTGATTGCACATGTATACGAACATGCATGTTAAAAATAATTTTATTTTTTTACGATCCGCATGCACGAGCAATGCATGCCCTTTTTCATCGCATGCGGTGCAAAGAAATCATTTCCTTAAACTTTTTCAAATTGGTCAACAAGAGTGTCCAGCCATGATCTTATGATTCAGCCCACTATCGATAAAAAAACATGCGAAGCATTAGCTGCTAGATGGTTAAGCCATGTGCTTCACAGGTTTGATTCTTTATAAAGAAAAGTCTTCCTACATCATGCATGATATGGGAGCATCTGTATCATACGTCATGCAAAAGCATGTACATTATGCAAGATGTAGAAGCGCGCGCACCATGCATTGTTGGTTACATGCATGTATAGCTATGCATGAAAGCGCAAACGAATAAAATTATTTTAATCAGTGTGGCTATAAGTACGTACTGTCAATCATCATGTGCGATACATGAGAATATTACATGCGGTGCACAAAGAACAATACTCCTTACAAAAGGGCCTTTGAGCATATCTAACAAATTTTTCGGTTTAAGCCAATTTTTAGCCCACGTGGAGGGGCTGGGGCGGGCTTGGTTTAACTTTTATGCTTGTTCAAATTGCAGCCTTATGAATAAAAAAAATCATATATATATATATATATATATATTCGGATCAGATTTATTTATTTAAGCCTTTATACAGTCCAACATATTGATGGGTTTAGAAAAACAGACGCAGCCTGATTTTATGAGCTAAAAAAGTGGCCCAGACCAAAAAAAATTTGGGCCTACTCACGCCTTTTTATTTATTGTACACGAAGGTGACTATGACCTCTGCTTGTCGTCGCTCCGTCTAATTAATAGAAGGCTTGAAAAAAAGTGCTGGAGTTTTTAGCACGTACGGTATACACGTGTTGTCAAAAAAAAAAAAAATTTCAAACATTCATCACGCCTATCATATAGCAAGTTACTGAGCAAGCCTGAGACAATTACTTCCCCGTCTAATGGCTTATGCGGCTTTGATTCTTTTATAACCTCTTGACACCTTTTATGGTACCATTTAAAAGCACAAATCGTATTAACGGATTATAAATGAATCGAATGATTTTTAAAGTATAATAATAATTTAAATCTAAACTATTTATTAATTAATTTAAAAATTTAAATATGAATTTAATTCGTGTATTACATGGGTTATACAATATGTTTCATGTAATCTGTTTAACTTATATAACTTGTGTGACTGTGATTTGTACAATATGTATAACCCATATAATCTGTATAATCGTATAACCTATATAAAATTTATATAATCTATATAACTTGTGTAACATGTTCAATACTAATTTATTTATAAAATAATTATATATTAAAAATTATAATTAAAGCATGAATAAAAATTTTTTATTAAAAAAAGGCAATAAGTATAAAATCTTTACATAATATATAATCGCTATAAAATAATAATGAATTAAAGGATAATATTAACTTAAATAAATGGGTCTAACTGGTCATATTCAGGTTAATGGGTTGGGTAACTTAATCTGTTTAATAATTTAATAAATTGTAGATTAATTTTAAATTAACGGATCAATCTATAACCTAATTTATTTATTAATTGTATCTAATGGGTTAATTCGATTTTGATTCAAATCTGTTTTTGCTCATTTAGAACCGGCTAACTTCATAACTAGTTCGAATCGTATCCAAAATTACCTCTTTTAATAACACTAATAGAGGATGATTCTGTGAGACTTTTTTTTTAAGGAAAAAAAAAAACCATTACGAATTCCGGGAAAAGAGCACTCCCCTAGCATCAGCTTCTAAAGTAGCGAGTAACTCATCTGAGGATTGGGTAGTCCAACATAGAGAGTACGAGGAGGTTGTTACCATGGAAGCAAGAACATCTGTCACCTGGTCACCCTCCTTGAATGTACAAGTGTTAGAGAAGTGGCATTTAAATGAAAGAAGAGTTTTGATACTGCGAATTGAAAGGGGTGCTGGCAAGATAAAACTAGGGGTGCAATTTGGGCTCATAAAACTCGAGTTTCTCTCAATTCTAACTTTAACCTTATTTATAAAATATCAATCCTAATCCTATTTGTAAAATCTCAACCCTAATCTTATTTTTAAAAATCGGGTTCGGGTTGAGTTTCGGTTGGAATTCGGGTTGATGAGAAAAAAAAAATAAAATGCTTTTTTCAAAGTAAATAAACATCGAATTATGGATTCCAAAGATGGGAAATCAAAATTCCTTACGGAACGCATAAGCTGAACTCGGGGCTTTATCATTGTATTCAAAAAAAATCTTACTTGAAACAAAAAGAGAAGGAGGTGCCGTAAACAAAGAAGAGGAGGTGGGAAGTGTAACAAAATGTGCGGATGGTCCGCCTTTATGTCTGTCCTTTTTCTCGTCCGACCGACGGCCTTGTCCTTCTCGCTCTCAAGTTGACCATCTCGTCTGATTCGATTGGTGCCTTCAATGCCCAAAAAATTTAGTGCCGATAAGCTACCCACATTCGGATAACCCTCGGGTTCGGGTTATCTCGGGTTTGGGTAGCGGTCAACCCTAACCTGAGTCAATTGCAAATCGGATCGGGTTAAACCCGGGTCTTTCGGGTTCGGATTGGGCAAACATGAGTTTAAACACGGTTGTAAATCAGGTTCGATAGGCCGGATTTGGGTTGAACTCGATCTAAGTTGCACCGTAGATAAAACCTCCCAAATCCAGCTAATCCAGCTAATAATTGTCATTGAGCCACTTTTAATAATAATCTATAGATTCATGCATTAGAGATAAGTTTGGAAATCCCATGCCATTCAACAGATAACTCGGTGCGAGGAATCAGGAAGAATTAAATAAAGGAATTGCACTAGTACAAAAAAGAAATAAAATAGCCTACTCATTTTGAATAACATAACTCGTTTATTAAAATTTAATTTTAATCATTCTAATGATGAGGGATGCTATTATACTAAGATAGTGGAGGAGTCCTCTAGATAACTAGAGAGAGATTGGAACCCCCAATTGCCACGAAGACATTATATCTACCGGCTCTAAAAAAATCCAGGGAAGCGTTGAACCTTGGTGAAGATACTTCGGCCACCTCGTTGGAAAGTTCCCCAATCCATAAGAAAAAGAGGATATAGACAAGCATTGCCTCCCCATCTTTCTTGCACGAATTTCTTTAGGATCTGTTTGGATAAAAAAAAATAAAGGGAAGAAGATGAAAGAAAATGAAGAAGAAAGATGTAATCCCCCGGATTTCGTTAACTACTCACGAGAGTTGATCACGAGATCGGAACGATAGACTCCAGGGATTTGAATTTCAAATCTTTCTGTAACTAATGTTATCCGAGGAGCCTAGATTTGAATTTCAAATCTCCCCGTAACTAACGTTATCCCAAATCCCTTGATTTGAGGAGTCTATATTTGAATTTCAAACCTCCCCGTAACTAATGTTATCCCAAATCCCTTGATTTGAAGAGTCTGTGCCGCCTTTAAAGGATCACCAAAACCTCTTTCCCATCATCATCGTGTACGCATCTGCTCTTGGTAAGTCCCTTATCTATGCCTGAGAGAGAGAAGGGATTAGAGACGAGACCGAGAGAGAGCGCATTGTGAGCCTCGTCCTATTCATTCCCCTTTCAGTGGGATAAGAAGAGGAGCATTTTCCGAAGAATAACTGCGGCTATTCTGATTTTCCCGGCTTCCGATAGTATACCAGAGGATACGGAGCGGAGAATGGCGGCGCGGCGGGCGGTCACGGCGGCGCTGGTGTGGCTGGTGTGGGCGACCACCCTGGTGAGCCAGTGCATGAGCGGAGATCCCTTCGCCTACTACGCCTTTGACATATCGTATATCACCCCCTCCCTGCTCGATGTCAAGAAACAGGTAATAGTGATCAACAATCATTCCCCGGTCCCATTGTCAACGTAACCACCACTTGGAATGTCATAGTTAATGTGCTATAGTTAATGTACTCAATAGCTTGGATGAGCCATTACTCATCAACTGGGATGGGATCCAGCTGAGAAAGAATTTTTGGCAAGATGGGGTTTTGGGAGCGGATTGCCCCATCTCGCCGGGTTGGAACTGGACCTACCAGTTCCAGGTGAAGGACCAGATCGGAAGTTTCTTCTACTTCCTCTCCCTCAGCCTTCAGCGGGCGGCCGGAGGCTATGGTGGTATCACTATCAATAACTGCACTGTTATCGCTGTGCCCTTTGGGCACCCCGATGGGGACATCACCCTCTTCATCGGGGACTGGTACAACCAGAAATCCCACGGACTTGAGGAAGGCACTTAATGATGGCAAGGACCTTGGCATGCCTTATGGTGTTCTAATGAATGGGAAAGGGACAATCTGTGAGCAGTTTTGGGCCCTGTATCGGGCCGAGACTGGCAAAGTAAATATATGGCCCAAATCAGAATTGATTCTAGTTTCTGGGGATAATTTTGTTTCCCTACTTGGGTGTATACATTGAGAGATATTCGAGGCCAAAGTTGGGCCCGTGAAGTGGTTTGGGTAGAATTTAAGAATTATTTTATAATTCATATTTTAGAAATTTGATAATGAAAAATGATACTGTAGGTACCCAGGCGTCCAAATTGCTGGGTATCAATTGGAATTTGCATACTGAGGTAAGTAAGTCAAGTATTATAATTTTATAAATTATTTAATTCGTAAACTGTGAACTTATAGTTAAATGTAATTATGTTAATTTTTGCAAAATCATGTTGTTACTATGATAATATGTAATTATGATAATGACAGAAAAACTTTATGTAGTCGCCGCGGTTCTCACATGACAGATTATCACATGACAGATTCTTACATGACATATTATCACATGACAGATGACAGAATACTGGTACCAGGACCCTTCCTCTTAGGGGATATTTAAGAGTAGTATACAAGATGTGTGTTGTAGGGCCGTGGGACACATAAAGAAACATAATGATAGTATAAACAATATTTTGTTTACATCGCATACATTCTAGTAATTATTATTGAATTAAGTTTCAAATTAATTGATCTGATGACATGAACCTGTTGATAGCATGATAAATGAAAATTTGAAATTATATTAGGCTTACTTATTGAGTGTGAGCTCATAGAATTCTCACAATGTTTTTCAGAGCCTCAGGAATGAAGAAGGATAATTGGGATAGAAGGAGCTTCTATTAAATAGACTTAGTTTCATTATATTAATTTAATTCAGATTTGTTTGTATGTAGGGCAGGGAGCCCAAGACTATAATTATGGTTTGTAATAAATCATGGATGTGAATTTTTCTTTATATTGATTTATGTGATAAAGTTCGAGATGCCTTGCATGCCTGGCATGCGGCGGGTTGTCATCCTAGCTCAAATTTTGGGACTGGGGCGTGACAGCTTAAGTGGTATCAGAGCCTAGGTTTGACCTTAGGGACAAACATATGATGACACTAGACAAAGTAGTAGAATGACACGGGAAGGATAATAACTCCAAGATGATTTTAAGTAAATGTGTTTTGAGAGCCTAAAATTTAGAAGTTTATAAAGATGTTGACTGGACTTTAGCCTTGGTAGAAATTAATAATACACTGTCATACAAGAAGTCAGTGACATAATGAGGGCTTCTGGTTTAGTGACCCTGGCCAGCCTGGAGACCAAGTGACTCCTGGAGGCTCTGGCTACATGGGCTTGGTTGGGAATAGCCAACAACGGTTTTAGACCCTAGAGAACATGGGTACATGAGACTTTAATTTAATATGCAATACAAGATAGATGAATAAATGAAATATTATGCAACAGTTGGAAGTTGCAATTGATGACAATGTGATATTTTTATATTTTGATTTAGTAGATGTTTAAATTTTGAATTATTAAATCTGAATTTGAATGTGGATATATATAGTGGATTTTACTAAGAGGACTTGCATTATTAAAATTGCATCTTCAAGGCTAATTTGTTGGTTATGAAGATGATTGATACTGATATTATTGAAATGGTTGACTACGTAGTGTCGCAATGGATTATTTAGGAAGAATATAAGATCTTAAGTTTGAGGCGATTAAGGTTCATGTAGACCCTGTGAACCATTAGGATTGATTTTGGTTATGAATATTCAAATGTTCTGAAGGTAGCAAGTGAAAGATTCTTAGCAGTGATAAGAATAAGATAAATTTCATTAATAAAGAATTTCATGAAGATTTGCATCTATTAATAGATTCCTGAATCAAGATGATAGAACACTAATCTATCATGCCTGCTTACCATGCCTCTCTTCGTAGTTCTAGGTAGGTATTTTTATCCAGAATGGATAAATTGTTAATCAGCCATAAGTGGCTTGAATCTTTTCAAGGAAAGAGGAGGGAGATGATTTTATTTTTGATCAATTATGGAAGATGGCTGAGGATACATCTAATGTCACTTTCAGATCAAAGAAAGATTACTATAATTTTCTAAATGTATCTTTTGGGTGGTAAGCGCATCTTCAATCTCTATAGACCTTATAAGCCATGTATCCCATCTGAGTTAGATCAGTTAGGTCACTTTGAGATATTCAAGGGAATTGAATCAGTTAATTATGATAATTATGAAAGATGTCTGAGTTATTACCTTAATGATGTTAGCTTGAAGTATTCAAGAGTGAAACCAAGTATGTTATGATGATTTAATCAAAAATTAAAAATAAGTGTCGGCATATTTAGAAGTTGCAAAGCACTTGAAGAAGACCATCTTATATCCGGTGCAATGGTAAACTGATTAAATTGAGTCCGAATCCATTAGACTCAATTTTTTTTTTTTTTTTCAATGGAGGATTTTTGTAAGGCTTGGCGGATAGTCTAAAAGAACCATTTAATTTTTAGAGGAAATGTTGCAAGCCTGGTGATGGATTTAGGAGGTGCTTGAGATAGCATATCTTACCCTTAGTAAAATTTCTTCTTATAAAGATTACTGAGCCAATACTAATGGACCCATTTGAACTTTTTACAATATGAGGTATAGATCTCCTTCGTGTTGGAATAAAGTTAGAGGGGAAAATTTTTGGATACTGAGCTGGTTTAACAACTATAAAAAGGTATCGTTATTTGAAGCAGCTTCATATAGCTCAGAGTTAATAGGAAAGTTATGTTGATGTCAAAAAGAAAGATTTGAAATTTGGGTTGAAGATCAATTGAAAGTTTTACCAACCAAGGATGTGATGAGATTTGGGATTAGAGGAAAGCTAAGTCCACGTTATATTGGACCTTTTGAGATTGCTTACAGCCTGGCACTGCCTCCGATTTTAGCTGGGGTACACAATGTTTTTCATATCTCTATGTTGAGGAAGTATATTTCTGATCCTAGCCATGTCATAGCATATGAGCCTATAAGTTGAGGAAAGATTTATCATATGAGGAGTACCCTGTACGTATTATGGACCGCAAGGATCAGGTTCTGAGACAGCGTACCATTCCCTATGTCAAGGTGCAATGGAGTAATCATTCTGAGAGGGAGGCCACTTGGGAACTTGAGGAGGAAATGAAAGAGAGGTATCCATAACTATTTGGGTCTTAATATAGTTAATGATGTAGCTACGACAGTTGACATTTGAATAAAGATTTAGTTGATTGTGTGATAAAATTGGAATTCTAATTTTCTCTAATGAAAGTGCATCAATTTCGAGGCCAAAATTTTTATAAAGAGGGAAGAATGTAATCCCCCAGATTTCGTTAACTACTCGCGAGAGTTGATCACGAGATCGGAACGAAAGGGATTGAATTTCAAATCTCCCCGTAACTAATGTTATCCCAAATCCCTTGATTTGAGGAGTCTAGATTTGAATTTCAAATCTCCCCGTAACTAACGTTATCCCAAATCCCGTGATTTGAGGAGTCTAGATTTGAATTTCAAACCTTCCCATAACTAATGTTATCCCAAATCCCTTGATTTGAGAAGTCTGCGCCGCCTTTAAAGGATCACCGAAACCTCCTTCCCATCATCATCGTGCACGTATCTGCTCTTGGTAAGTCCCCTATCCATGCCTGAGAGAGAGAAAGTTAGAGAATGAGAGAGAGAGAAGGGATTAGAGATGAGAGCGCGCGAGAGAGAGAGCATTGTGAGCCTCGTCCTATTCATTCCCCTTTCGGTGTTTCTCCAATTCTTCCGCTCCAAGCGCTCAGTGCGATGTAAAGTCGAAGGAGAAGGGGATAAGAAGAGGAGCGTTTTCCGAAGAATAACTGCGGCTATTCTGATTTTCCCAGCTTCCGATAGTATACCAGAGGATACGGAGCGGAGAATGGCGGCGCGGCGGGCGGTCACGGCGGCGCTGGTGTGGCTGGTGTGGGCGGCCACCCTGGTGAGCCAGTGCATGAGCCCTTCGCCTACTACGCCTTTGTCAAGAAACAGGTAATAGCGATCAACAATCAATTCCCCGGTCCCATTGTCAACGTAACCACCACCTGGAATGTCATAGTTAATGTGCTATAGTTAATGCGCTCAATAGCTTGGATGAGCCATTACTCATCAACTAGGACAGGATCCAGTTGAGAAAGAATTTTTGGCAAGATGGGGTTTTGGGAGCGGATTGCCCCATCCCGCCGGGCTGGAACTGGACCTACCAGTTCCAGGTGAAGGACCAGATCGGCAGTTTCTTCTACTTCCTCTCCCTCGGCCTTCAGCAGGCGACCGGAGGCTACGGTGGTATCACTGTCAATAACCGAGCTGTGATCGCTGTGCCCTTTGGGCACCCCGATGGGGACATCACCCTCTTCATCGGGGACTGGTACAACCAGAAACCCCACGGACTTGAGGAAGGCACTTGATGATGGCAAGGACCTTGGCATGCCTTATGGTGTTCTAATGAATGGGAAAGGGATGATCTGTGAGCAGCGTTTTGGGCCCTGTATCGGGCCAAGAATGGCAAAGTAAATATATGGCCCGAATCAGGATTGATTCTATTTTCTGGAGATAATTTTGTTTCCCTACTTGGATGTATACATTGAGAGATATTCGAGGCCAAAGTTGGGCCTATGAAGTGGTTTGGGTAGAATTTAAAAATTATTTTATAATTCAGATTTTAGAAATTTGATAATTAAAAATGATACTGTAGGTACACAGGCGTCCAAATTGCTGGGTTATCAATTGGAAATTGCATACTGAGGTAAGTAAGTCAAGTATTATAATTTTATAAATTATTTAATTTGTAAACTGTGAACTTACAGTTAAATGTAATTATGTTAATTTCTATAAAATCGTGTTGTTACTATGATAATATGTAATTATGATAATGACAAAAAAACTTTATGTAGTCGCTGCGGTTCTCACATGACAGATTCTTACATGACAGATTATCATATGACAGATTATCATATGACAGACTCTTGCATGACAGATTATCACATGACAGATGACAGAATACTGGTACCATAACCCTTCCTCTTAGGGGATATTTAAGAGTGATATACAAGATATGTGTTGTAGGGCCGTGGGACATATAAAGAAACATAATGACAGTATAAACAATATTTTGTTTACATCGCATACATTTTAGTAATTATTATTGAATTAAGTTTTAAATTAATTGATCTGATGACATGAACCTATTGATAGCATGATAAATAAATTTTAAAATTATATTAGGCTTACTTATTGAGTGTGAGCTCATAGAATTCTCACAATGTTTTTTAGAGCCTCAGGAATGAAGAAGGATAATTGGGATAGAAGGAGCTTCTATTAAATAGACTTAGTTGCATTATATTGATTTAATTTAGATTTGCTTGTATGTAGGACAGGAAGCCCAAGACTATAATTATGGTTTGTAATGAATCATGAATATGAATTTTGTTTATATTGATTTATGTGATGAAGTTCGAGACGCCTTGCATACCTGTCATGCGGCGGGTTGTCATTCTAGCTCAAATTTTGGGATTGGGGCGTGACAAAAGATCATAAGTTATTTTGGGTAAAATATAAGGGGGAAGGAAATGCGAGTAATCAATTCACCTTCTTTCTCCCTCAACGAGGATAAATTTGTTAATCCCTAAAATCGAAGATTGGTTTAAGTTATATTTTTTTTTGAAAGATTAAAATATCCTTTCATCTTCTACTCTTTATTCTTTTATTCTCATATTTTATTATAATTACCACGTAACTCTTTTCCTTCTTTTCTTTTTCCTCTATCCAATCAAGACAATTAATATTACTTTTTTTTCCTTCCATCATTTCTAAATAAATAATAATTCTTTCTTTTCCTTTCAACTTACTTCTTTCTATTTGTTTTCTTTTTTTTTTTCCCCTCTAAAGATTCAAATATATCCTTAGGGCCCTGAGTTTCCAACCATAGCATCCGCACAAAACTTTGGGAATCGCACTCTCCATCGGTGCCAACGGTTAATCAATGCGCGTTGGAAGAATAAAGGCCTGATTAATGTATCTTATGCTAAATAAAATATTATTTGATTTTTTTAATAGCTTTCCACTTTCTCGATTCCTGTATTTTTTAAAAAATTTATATTATTTTAAATAATATTTATTTGATAGCTCTTCACCTTCTTAACTTTTTCTTTTCTTTTCATGTTGCGTAGATATATATATATATATATATATATTTACCAATGAAGGGCTAAATTACATAATCATAGGATTAAAATTTTAAGTCAGAAACATCCCTTATATTCGTATTGCAATATCAAATTTATGCTAATTTTTTCATTTAATGAAATAGATACAATCTGTTGGAAAATATCTATTTAACAAAAAAAAAAAGATTAAGTTTAGGTTAAACCCTTAACCATCCAACAATGGCAGTCCACATCGCTCCTAATCAGAGATGGCAGTCGTGTTAGATTAGATCATTTTGGATCGGATCAATTCGTATGGCAATCTTGTTGGATCAAATCATTTTGGATCGGATTAATTCATATTTAAATTATTTTTAAATTATAATTATTTTTGAATTTGAATCATTGAAGCTAAATCCTTTGAGCTCAACCCATGGATTATTTTAGATTAGCTTTTTTTTGTTCTTCTCGAGAATTTAGTATACATTTCCTTTTTTTTAAAGTAATTTATCAATCACCAATTCAATTATTTCTTTCTTTTTTAATCCATTTGTTACTATAAATGTAGAATAGGTAAATACAAAATTATAGCATATTTAGATACTAATAAAATAATTATAATAAATTTATAAAATATAAAACAATATAATTAAGAAATAATATATAAAAATATATTTTAAAATTAAATAAATATTAATATCAAATTATTAATAATATTATGAAGTAAGATAAGTAAATGTTTAAAATATGCTTATTTTTACATATGAAGCTAAATAAAGTTATTCTTATATTTTTTAATTGTATGTTTGGAGCTATTGGTACCGATCATGCAATAACATTCAACTTAGAAAGAATGTGTTAATTTCATTATATTATATATCAAAGAATATAAAATATTAAAATATTAATCATATAAACAATCTAATCAATAATTTATAAAATCATATAATATTACTGTATAAAATTCTAAAATTTGAAAAAGATAAAATTAAAAATATATTTTATCTAACTATTATTTTTGGATCATTCAAGTGAGTCATAGTTTGATCCGATTCTAAATTTTTAAATTATTTGTTGAGTTTAAATAAAAATAAAATTAAATTAAGTTTTAATCCTAATTTCTTTTAGATGGATTCGGATCGATTTTTATGCATGCGTTGCGTTGGATTTCTGTCACCTCCGCTCGAAATATATGTCACGGTCCATTCCATCACGCGTTACCGTGCCATGGTTCCAAGTACAGGAGGATGACTAGTCCTTTAGATAATATCGTACATGAGGACAGGATTTGCTGGAGCACAACCTTCCTCGAGATCGATCGTATTCTAAAATTTAGTTGGTGCCACCTAAAATTCTTTAAAAAATAATTGATGGGTCTTGGTGCCATGCATTTTGGATTGTTTATTTTTAGTTTTCAGACTTGCAGGGGGGTACATCAAGTAGTATGAAAATCACCTATCATTATTTTGAGCTCAGATTCCTTCTTATTCTTCTTTCCAGAAGAGAAAACAACCAAAGAAGGCAAACCTTCATGCTAATTCTTGAAATAATGGGAAATTTGTTATTCAAATAACACCAATCGTTAAAATGGCCCTCACCCTCACCGGGCCTTAGTGGTCTCTTCTATTATCCATCATTAATTGGTCAATAGTTAGATTGTATGCATCAATTCTAATACGGCTAACTAATAAAACAAAACATGTAGGGCTTCCTTAGGATTGATCTTATTTTAAATTTTTATTTTTAAAATATCAAATAAAAAATAAATTAAATTAAATAATGAGTGTATTTTATTATTTTTTAAATTGCTTTTAAAAGTTTAGAGTTTTTGGAGATAAGTGCACAACTCCCTTTCCTTTTTATCAAATAATCATCCATGTTAGATTTTTTTTTTTTGGTACAGACGGCCGATCATATAAACCTCGTGCGAGTCAGTCCGGAGATATCAGAGTACAAAATCTGCTTAAGGACAGAGGGGTAGGGGTCACCTTGCATCCATCTCCATGAGCCTCCATGATGGGCCACAGCCGCCGCAACCCAATCAGCCGCAGAGTTAGCTTCTCGGTAGATGTGACGGATGTAGACATTATGGACACTCCGCAAAGCAGCCTGAATATCACTGAGAATAGGGTTGATGGGGCCATGGTCGCTGAATCCCGCACGAAGCCACCGAATAACTATAAGAGAATCCCCCTCAATGACAGACAATGCGCATGAAGCTGCGTAACAGCTTGGGAAATACCTGCCCAAAAAGCATTGAGCTTAGCCATGGGAACAGAAGAGTCAAGGGAGCCAAAACCGCCCACCGCCATCAAAGCTCCATCAGTCCCTTGAATAATAAACACAGACCCCGCAAGTCTTCCACGTATACTTCCATCAAAGTTGATTTTTACAAACCCTGGAGGGGGGTTCCCAGCCGTCCAACGGTTCGCTGCCGTAGCAGCAGGGGAACCCCAGTGGCCAAGGTTGTAAGAATCAGAAGTAGTGAGAAGAAGTGCGCTTTCAGCAGCCATAGATCTGACCTTCCGCTCTAGTCTGAGAGGGGAGATAGTCTCATTAGTAAAGAGAAGGAGGTTTGCGATAGCCATATCTGATAAGCAGTAATAGCCCAGAGAACACTGCGCTGTCTAGTAGTCCTCCGTAGAGCAATAAGGAAAGGGGAACGAAGGAACCAGAATCATCCATTCTGCAATTATAACTCATCCTTAACCAAATCCCGCTCAAGACTGGATAAGTAAAAATGGCATGATCAATAGTCTCCTCCTCTTGTCCACACAGCGGACATGTCGCCTCAATATGTAGACCCCATCTCGACAATAAAGAGCAAGAAGGTAGATAGTCCCACAAGAGCTTCCATATGAATAATTGGACCCTGGGATGAACAGAGAGCTTCCATATCCAACTCGCATCCCGAGAGTCCTAAGGTTATGGTCTAAATACCTCAATAAGGTCCCTGGTGGGGGCCCTGGCTAAACAAGATCTCCTCCATAATCTCATGTCAGGAATGTGACCCAAAGTGAGAGGAATAGAAAGGACCCGACGAGCAAGCTCCTCTCCAAATAAGCTAATGATCACAGAGATATTCCAAGAGGAAAGATCCTGGTTGATGAGATCCTGCACCCTCAAATGAAGCGAAATATCTATGCTAAAAATGAGGGCCATCGAGAAAGGGGGAGATCAGTGATCCAGCTATCCTGAATAACATCAACCGAGGCGCCATCACCAATCATCCACGACATATTAGTCAAAATGGGCGGAGCATGACTACAGACCTCCTTCCAAAAGAAAGAATGGCGGTGGATAGTCGGAGAACCCATAGCAGAAGATTAGTCACCATATCTAGCTCGCATGAAGGAGCTCCAAAAACAATGGGGATCAAGGATAAACCTCGAAGCATGTCTCGCCAGAAGAGCATCTCTCCTCACGAGCAAGGACTGGATACCAAGACCGCCTTCAGACAAGGGCATACAAATCAAATCCCAAGCCTGAAGATGAATGCCATGCCTATCTTGCGAAGAAGCCCACAAGAAGTCCCTGAATCCTCTCTCAATCCTGCGCAAACAAGTGATGGGAACCACAGCATTAGAGAAAAGATGCATAGGAAGGGATGTAAGGACAGAGCGGATGAGAGTAATCCTGGCCATCATGGATAAGCCTGTGATCTGCCAACCATCTATCCGGTCCCGAATGCGTCGCTCTAGAGTAGCAAAATCACTGATACGAGGACGCCTTCCCATGACTGGAATACCCAGATATGACAGCCCATCTGCCTTGGTAAAAATACCTAGAGCTTGATGAATTGCATTCCTAGTAGACCTGAAAGTCTTAGGGCTGAAACAAATTATGGACTTTTCAAGATTGACCTTCTGCCCTGAAGCCCGACAGTAGCACTGGATATAGAAGCAAAATTAGCAGCATTATGACTAGATGCCTGACCTAGCAGAATACAGTCATCTGCAAAAAGAAGGTGAGAGATCGGGGGTCCCAACGGTCCAGCCAAAAAGGGAGCGATGCGGTTATCCAGCCGAGCCTGATGAAATGCCCAGGAGAGATCGTCCGCAACTAGGACAAAGAGAAACGGGGATAAAGGACAACCCTGTCTCAGTCCCACAGTGGAATGGAAGAAAGGGGTCTGCATACCATTAACAATCAGAGAGAAGGAAGGCTTCTGGATACAGGCCATAATTCAATCAATGAACAGGTCATGAAAGCCAAACTCAATTAGAGTTCGATGCAGAAAGGCCCAGCTCAATCTGTCGTAGGCATGCTCCATATCAAGCTTAACTGCCATAAGACACTGCCTAGTCGAAGCTCTCTGAAGATCATACATAAACTCTTGTGCAATAAGAATATTATCGGAAATGCTCTGACCTTTAATGAAAGCCCCTTGTTCAGCAGATATAAGTTGAGGAATCACCACACGCAATCGAGATACAAGAAGGCGGGCACAGACCTTATACAGAGTAGTGCACAGGCTAATCGATCGAAACTGATGAGGGGAAGAAGCATCAGAGCGCTTCGGCACAAGAGTAACAAGAGTGCGCTTCCAATCAGCAGGAATAGATCTGGACAGAAAAGCACTATGAATAGCCTGAGTAACCTCTTGACCAACAATATCCCAATACTGCCGGAAGAAAAAAGGTGAAAAACCATCCGGACCAGGCGCCTTATCAGGCCCAAGGTCCCATAAAGCCATACATATCTCCTCAGTTGTGATTTCTCTGGTCAAAAGATCATTCTGGAGATCAGTAACCTTCTTATCAGAAGGTACCTGGAAGACAGGGGACCCATCACCAGATAACTCAGTCCATCTAGACTGGAAGAAGTGGTGTAACTGCTCACGGATAACAACAGGATCATCCTGGGGGTTGCCCGCCTCATCAACTAATCTCCGGATCCTATTAGCTGCCCGACGCTTTATTGTAGCCTGATGGAAGAACCTAGTATTACGGTCCCCTTCCCGGATCCAATGAACTTTAGATCTCTGTCTCCAATAAGACTCCTGCTGCAGAAGTAGAGAGTGATGAAGAGCAAGCTTAGACCGAAGAAAGGAAAGGTCAAGATCAGAGAGACCTCCATCCCGATCCTCCTTCTCTTGGATAAAAGCAATGTCAGCTTCAGCCTGTTCAACTTGTCTCACTAAGCTACCAACCTCAATTCTGTTCCATCTAGAGAGCCGACGCCTGACCAGCTCAACCGCCTAGAGAGACGGTAATTAGCATTACCTCTCATGGGTAAGTGCCAGACCTGGAAAATGATAGCACGAGCCGAAGGATGGTACGTCCAGAATTGCTTAAATCTAAACATTCGCTGCTGATGACTACCAGGATCAGTGAAAATCAAGAAAGGCCAGTGATCAGACGCAATTCTGGATAGATGAGAGACCGTGGCAGAGGGAAACATCTGAGTCCACTGAGTAGTAGCCAGTGCTCTATCCAACCATTCCCACACACGAGCCGACCCCTGGCGATTATTATACCAAGTGAATTGGGATCACGAAAATCCGAGATCCAATAACCCTGCTGAGGAGATAAACGATCTAAACTCACAGATGTCTGCTGAGTCAACAACCCGTCGACCACCCTTTTTTTCATTAGCAGCAACAATACAATTAAAGTCACCAGCCACAATGGATGGGATACCCTGTTGAAGGAGAGAGAGTCTCAGCCCAAAGAACACGCCTTTTCTTGTAATCAGTGCTGGCATAAATCTCCGAGAGGAGCCAGGGGTCAGCAGCCCCCTTCGAGACTAGAAGTGCAACCTGCTGATTACTCTGATGAGAGGCGTTCACAAACACCAAAGAATGACGCCAAAAAGTAATAATGCCTCCAGATAGACCCTCAGACTCCACAACATATAAAGACCAAGACCTGTCAGCCTGTTTTCGAAACCGGACCAAGCTGTCACCCGATAACCGGGTTTCCGTTAGGATACATATATCAAACTTATGAATCTGCAGCAATCTACCGAAAGAGGATCGGAAAGACGGTTTCCGAGCTCCTCTAACATTCCAAATAAGGATTTTCATTTGCTTTTAAGGGAAATGGTGGAGGCCACCCTGTTCTTCCAACATAGCTGAATCAGAAATATGCCCCGAAGATGAAGGACCTCCCTCATCCGACTGCGTAGTGCAATCCATCGTGGGATTATCAGTCCCCTGGCCATTACTCTTAAGTACAGCAGACACAGCCCGGGATCCATTAACAGGGAGGGCAGAAACGTCCGACTGACCCTGAATTGCCAAAGTAAGACAAGATGGAACCAAGTCTTTTTTCCCAATCACTTTCTTAGAAGACAGGCCCTCACTAACAACGTAGATTGACTCATGGTCCGAGACAACCTTATCAGGCCTGCAAGCATTAGTGGAAGACCCGAGCAGGGTTCAGATTGGCATTTGGACTAAACTTTCCTTTAGAACCTTTTATCACAGAAGCATTGCCTTTCCCTTTCCGCTTTTCACTCTTAGCGTGCGACCGCATCGGTTGGGACTCCTCCGGCCTAGCTCGCTTCGAAGAACCCGGATTAGCATCTACCCGGGCAGACGGTCCATCTTTCCAATTGGCTGCACCCAAGAGGGCAAATGAGTTATAAGCCTTCAATTTATGGATTCCATTAAGCTGAAGTTCAGAACCAACAGTCTGAACTTCAGTATTCACAGAAACAGTAACAGGCTGTCCATTAATCACCCAAGGCCGGCCGATCACCATTTCCTTCGATCATGGGTCCTCAAATCGGAAAATATGGCATCGATTGGCAAGACTCAGCGGTTGAATATCACCAGCAATGCCCGCTCACCAGAACTCCCTGATGAAGGCGTCAGGCGGAACCCAGTGCTGAAACGTGCGGGCTAGGATAGCTTTCTCCCTCCAGCAGGCAGAATACTCCTCCAGCGACGCAGTAGGGATGCGAACCACATCCGGGAATCGACCCTCCAGCTCCAACACCTCGCTGGCGATGGGGAAGATGAAACCCAAACATAATCGGATGCCTGACCCTTGTGCCATGCCTTCGGGCCAGAAGATTCTCCAATCGCAGCCATCAGAGAAGTAGATCCCTCAAAGACGATCACCCAGAGAGGCCAGATCATCGGAAACCGTCTGACACACCAGAGATCAGGCGAAGTACCTCCGCACTGTACCAATCTCAAAGCAAAACAAGATGAGCGCCGGAGCGAGAATCGTACGATTCTTAAAGCACGATTCTTAAAGCACGATATTCGTCGGAGCTTTTTCATCCATGTTAGAATTAAAAGAAGAGAGGAAAAAAAAAACAAGCCAATGATCTTCTGGTATCAATGAAAAACTATTAAATCATCATTAGCTTTTAATAATTTAAATTATAAATTTTTTTTAAAAAAATTGCATCATAATCTGATCGTCCAAACTTATCCGAAAGAAAAAAAATCTGAATGAATTGTGCAACGTAAAAGGGGAGGACAAAACTTGGTAACAAAAAAAAACGTGGACTTTCTATTAAATAAATAGAACTATAAGAGAAAATTAAGAATTCCCTGCTTCCATATATCAATGCCCACATGATCAAATAAAACTGAGACGGTCATAAGATAAATCAGAAAAGAAGACAAACTAAGTACCAAAAAACAAACGAATAAGAAGGATTAATAACAAGGATCAACATCCAACCAAAAATTGAGTAAGCGATGGAGTCGTCGAAAGCCGCCGGCGTCCTCGAAAGTTGAGATTGTGACAAGAGGAAAAGGGCTGAGCTCGCTCGTGGTCCTGTCCTTTTTGTGCCTGATGGTCATGCGTTCAATCATGACTGCGTTCAATCATGACCTTATAATACCTTGCTATTCTCCGCTTTTGTTTCCTGCGGCATCGATCCCGTAGTTTCTTTCACGGCACCTCTACCCCGATGCACTCCCTTCGTGGAAATTTCTCCGCACGACTAAGCTGCCAAGTGTGGTGATTTTTGTTGGACTGAAATTGTCATATAGTATGGTGATTTTTGTTCGATTTTGTCAGCATCTCAATTGATGGGGTTAACATCATTTTCATAATAAATTTAGATTCCATCTATTTCCTTTAAAACCGATGCCTTTTGGCACTGGTTTGAAAAACTCTCATTCGTTCCATGGTCTACCATCTGACATGACTTTATTTGGTTTCATTAAAATAAGAATGAGACAGCACTCATACCGGTGCAACGAGTAAGGATGATCTAAAGCAGAGCCGTCTATACTGATCCTTATTTTCACTAGAAAAAACATCTTCATTTTTTTTGCCTCATTAAACTGTTAACGGGGCTATAATGAAGATGCCTGATCGAATAAATAAGTATTTATTAAATATTTATTTATATTTATATATAAATAAAATTATTTTATTAAAATTATAATTTATTAAAAATTAAAAAAATAAATATTTTTAGAATAATATAGAGACTAATTGAGAACAATCAAAGATGATATTGAAACATATAAGGTAGTGTTTGATAGAAAAAATATTATCCATGGATTAGTGTATGCCCCTGGCTATCCCTAGGGATATCCCTTGTCTATCCCATTAATCATATCAAATGCAAAAAGTAAATCCATAGGATAACTTTTTTTTACTCTTATTTAGAGGGATAACCAGCTATTTCTGTATTTTTAGGTAGTGTTTGAAATAGGGGATAAGAGGGGATATCCCCTCTTATTCCCAAAAGCCATAACTATAAGGTAGTGTTTGACTCCCCAAAAGCTATTCCTGGATAAATATACATGATAGCATTTATCCAGGGGATAGCTGAGGAAATAAGTACCTTTTTAAAATTACAAGTCTGCCATCAAGGGATAACTTTAGTTGTTCCTGGGTTTCCTAGGGAATAAGTTTAGGAGATAACCCATGGTTAAACATGGGTTATCCTCTCTGGTTAAACTTTTTCAGAACTATCCCCTTTAACTATAGCATTTGGGGATAAGGGGGGATATCCAGGGAATATCCTTCCTTATCTCCATATCAAACACAGCCTAAGGGATAGCAAGGAATAAAGTTAACCAAAAGGATAATCCATGTTAACCATGGTTAACCATGGGATATCCCCTCAATGTATTCCCTAGAAAATGCAGGAATAGCTGGTTATCCCTCCAAATAAGAGTAAAAAAGGTTATCCTATGGATTTACCTTTTTGCATTTGATATGATCAATAGAATAGCCAAGGGATATCCCTAGGAATAACCAGGGGATAAACTCTATCCCGTACACTTATCCATGGATAATATTTTTCCTATCAAACGCTACCTTAGGGAATAAATTGAGGGGATAACCCATAGTTAACTATGGATTATCCTTTTGGTTAACTTTATTCCTAGCTATCCCTTATAGTTATGGCTTTTGGGAATAAGAGGGGATATCCCCTGGATATCCTATCTTATTCTCTATTTCAAACACTACCTAAGAGATTCTTCGACTTGTAGGATAAGAAAGAATAAAACAAAATGTAAAATTTAAAGCAAAAAATAAAAAGATATCTTTCTTTAAAAATAAAGAAAAGAAGTGAGCGTACTAGAGAAAGAAAAAAGTTTTGGAGGGCGTCATGGGACAGGGCGAAGATAAACGATGGGTTGATGGAGCTAAGTTCTCATCTGGTTCAGAACTTCAGATCGGCTACATGACGACTGCGTGAAAGAAAGAAGAGAAAGAGTCGAAATTACATATATTTTATTTATTTATAATTTTTAATATATATATATGTTGCCGCCGGGATCCGTCCTCCGACTCGGGCGCGGTCGATCTCCAGGGGCAGACCTACACACAAGTCTTCGCGCGAGAAGCGTTGGGGGTGGCCCTCCGCGGAAGACCCTCCGACGCTCAAGTCAGAGGGAGGAAATCGGCGATCAATCAGAAAGTGGGGAGGTGGATCTCTCCGGGGAATCTCTCTGGGGGCGGCCAATCGGGAGCTCTAGAGGGCGAGAGCACCGACGAGCTGCTGGCGAGAGCGGGAGATGAGAGTGAGGGTGTGAGCGTGCATACCTGAGGGAATCTGGGAGTGTCCCATTTATAGACTGTCACCTGGATCTTGAGCGCCTTCTGAAAGGTTCAGAGGTTGTTAGGATACGGGGATGGATCGAATCGGGCCGTTTTGGGGCCGTTGAGATCCATATCTTGTCTGTTAGGGGATCGACGACTAGGAGAGCTCCTTGATGGCTTGAGATCTGGTAGGTGTGTAGGTCTCGGGTAGCCTTGATAGGTTCTAGACCACTTCTCAACATGATTCCTTGCCTAGGATGTTGTTACAGTAGGCTTAGGCTCTCCCGCGTTAGGTTCCACGGAGGTGAGTATCGGATCGTGGATCGCTCGGTGAAGCCGGGCCATGGAGGCTCGGGGGAAACGAGCTACAAGAAGTTCGGGAGGGCCGAGCTATGGGAGCTCGGGGGAGCCAAGCTATGGAAGCTCGGGGAGGTCGAGCTATGGAAGCTCGGGGGAGTCGAGCTATGGAAGCTCGGGAAGGACGAGCTATGGAAGCTCGGGGGAGCCAGGCTATGGAAGCTCGGGGAGCCGAGCTATGGAATCTCGGGGAGGTCGAGCTATGAAAGCTCAGGGAGGACGAGCTATGGAAGCTCGGGAGAGCCGGGCTATGGAGGCTCGGGGGAGCCGAGCTATGGAAGCTCGGGGAGGATGAGCTATGAGAGCTCGAGGGAGACGAAGGGAGGAGGTCGGTCTTAGCCTCCTTGCACGAATATTAATGCAATGATGGTTTTACCCCCAACACATGCCCTCCACTCCCTAGTTCGAAGCGTAGGTTCGGGCATAGGGAGTATAAGTCCAGGTGGCATGCTTTGGATGGGGCGATTTGGTTTAGACAGCCCGTGCAATGATGCTCTAATTAATGCGACAGGGTCATCATGCCTTCGTGGGTAAGGCTCCTCCAAGAGTGACGGTTGGGAATACGCCACGTCACGAATCCCGAATAATACGGCATTTGTCGAGGCGGTTTCGGATGCCTCGGGCGAGGCGCCTCATCTTCTCAAGGCGGCTTCCTTAGCGGGAAAGCAAAGCGACAGCCGCACTATATATATACATGTTTGCAGTATTCTCTCGTTTTGTTTCTTGAAGAGTTTCGCCCTTCGCCCTTCGCGACGCTCGCCGTTTCGCCTGGTGCTTTTCTCAGTTAAGATGATGATGAGCCCCGACGACGTAGTTTTGGAGATCGTCGCTGAGGATTTGGGAAGGATTTATCAGAGGTATGCAAACCCTCAGATGTCGTTCTGCGAGTACCGGAGCCCGGAGATAGGGTCTCGCAGGATCTGGAGCGCGGGGTCTTCGTTTATGAAGACAGCTTGAAAGCAGGCTTCCGCTTTCCTCTCCACCCCTTGGTGAAGGAAATCATGACTCACTATAACATCTGTCCGGCGATGGTGGCCCCAAACAGTTGGCGGAGCATCATCGGATTTATCTCAATGTGCCACCAAATTCAGATTGTCGCCACTCTCTCCCTTTTCCGTGCCTGCTACCATCTGATACTCGGGAGGAAATCAGAGTGGCCCTACATCGGACCCCAGAGGTCCTTCAACGTGATTGTGGATAAGCCGTACTCTATCAAGGTATGGAAGAGTCGATTCGTTATCGCCGAGGGGAACATTGGTTCCAACTTCCCTCGGAAATGGGGAAGCTTTGTTAGGGATGCGGAAACGCATCCGGTTTTGTCAGAGCAGGAGGAGAGAGATTTGGACGTCCTTCGCAATGGCCAAGTGTTCTCGGCAAACAATCTGTTATCGGAGGGGGCCCTTTTCGCCGCCGGGCTTAGCCCTCTGGACCCGCAAGGTGAGTCCTCCCTTTTACTTTCTTCGCTGCATGTTACCCCGACGAACGTGTTTGGATTTAATCGCATATATTCCGTTCTTGCAGCCAAGAGGTCGGCATTGTCGAGCCTCGCCAAGAGGAAGAGGGGCAAGCACCCAGGGGAGAGCAGCGGCGTGGATAGTGGTAGGCCCGAGAAAAGGGCTCATATCTCCGTAAGAAGCTCGCCGGACGCCGGAGCGGTCATGACAGGAGCGCCAGGGGCGAAGGAGGATCTAGGGAGGACAGCTGCGATCCCTTGTCCTCCCGTAGTGGAAATAACAGACAGTTCAGATGAGACTCCGTTGGCTCGTCCGGCCGCGTCCCTTGTGAAAGAGGAGCCGACGATGGATTCGGCAGAAGTGGTCGTTTCTGGGGGGCCTTCCGCCTCCGCGGGGCTATTAGCGACTCCAGCAGGGGAGCCAGGGAGAGAGGCCACTGGTGGAGAGGTTCGGGAGGAGTCCGAGAGTAGTAATGCCGGACCGCCCGTAGTGGGTCAAGAAACAGGCCAAACAAGGCCTCGGAGGAGCCTGCGGAGGAGGCGCAGGTGATGGTGACCGGGAAGGATGGGTCGGAAGAAGAAGTGCAGCAAGGTGGGAGTCCCGCAATGGGGGCCCCTTCGAAAAGGATTCTGGGGAGGCTGGTGCTTGGGTTGGCCGAACTGTCCGAAGAAGTCCAAGCTAGGGCTTTGATAGAAGAGGCTGGGAGGTTGAAGACCTCTTAGACGGAGGTCGCCTAGGTTGGCTCCTCGGGCGGGGATGGTCAGCCCAGTAGCTCGAACGCTGATGTTGAGGAGGCATTTTCTGTCTTGATGAGGTCGGCCTTGTACCCTGGTGCGGATCCTTCGGCGGACAGATTTGTGGATATGGAGTTGGTCGATGCCGCGTTTGGGCAGCAGGGAGTGGCCGAAAGTATCCACCTTCTCCCTGATATTGACAATCCGACCCTCATGAAGATGACGCGGGCCTATGCCTCTCGGGTGAGTTACCACTCTTGGGTGGCGGGTGCTTTTTGATTGACTTAATCGCGAATTTTTACTCATCTTCTGTCCCGCAGAGTGCCCTGCTTTCTTGGGCGATGTGCTGGCGTCTGAGTTTGGCGACGGGGGCCAGCGTTCAAGCCAGGAGAGACAAAGCCAAACTTCAATCGCGAATAAAGGTGTCCGAGAAGTTCGAGGAGCTTCTGGCCATCAGCAACAGGAGTTTGGAGGGAATGAAGGCGGCATATCAGGCCGCTCTAGCCGAAGCGTCCAAGCAAAAAGGCAAAGCAGAGGAGTTGCAGGGACTCCTGGCGAAGAATGACGACGCATGCTTGGAGCTGGCCAGAGTTGAGTCAAAACATTCCGAGGAGGTGAAGGCGATGCGGCGGGAACATAGTGAGAGTTTGGGTCGGCTGGGAAGGAAAGCTGCCAATGAGAGAAAGCGCCTGACCAGAATGCTCAACGAAATGGAGGAGAAACTGAAGTGGCGCGATGGCGAAATCGCCGACTTAAGGGACGGCGCTAAATGGCACCAAGGGATGATAGCTCGGGTGAGCAACGAGCTATCCCAAGCCCGAGGTGAGGTCGAAGCCAAACAGTTAAGGATTAACGCTCTGCAGGAGAGGGTTGAGCTGGTCGGGGCTGATAGAACAAGGGCCAGGGGTGAGGCCGAGGAGCTGACCAAAAGGTTGGCCAGACGAGAGGAGGAGGTACGATCTCATTCCCCCTTTTTAGCTTCTTCTGTTGGTCTCTTGTGATGCCGACTGATTTTGGTTTTGCAGATGGCAAAGTTAAGGTTGGAGAATCGGGCTCTCCAAGGCGAGCTCGTGTCTAGCCGCAATAAGAGCTCAGAACTCGAGACGCGGGCCGGCGAGTTCGAGGAGCAAAACGTTATTCTGTGGGCTCAAGTTGCGGAGGCTGAGAAGCAGGTTGCTAAGGCTAAGGTGCAGCTCGCCATACTCAAGGGGGAATAGGACGTGATCGGCGTTGACGCCTTCCAACTTGGAATGGAAGAGTGTAAAGACAAGATATCCAGTGAGCACCCGGAATGAGATCTCTCTTTTCTGGATACTGAAGCTCCTGATGACGATGAGTCCGAAGGAGAAGAGGAGGATGAATACGTCGACATCTCCGATACCGATCCTGGTGCCGCCCCGGGTCCCAGCGAAGCTGCAGCTTCTGAAGGACGATCGCAAACTGCAGCTGAAGGGGCAAAGGCATTAGAGAAAGGCGAATCTAGTCACACCTCTGCGGATGTAACCGAGGGTTCCTCCAAAACTGATGTGGTTCCCAGCCTTTAAGAGCCACCCCTGCGTTGTGCTTTCTGAAAATCTGACTAATGTTTTTTAATGAATGAACCCTCTATCTCCATTTAAGTGTTTTTCCTTGGACGGCTCTGTTGCCACCCAATCTCGCCTCAATCGCGAGCGACTTATGGCTTGTTGACGCTCTTTGGTCATCTTTATTCCGGGATTGAGGAAATGCATTGGTTTGGCCCAAGGCGGGGCGATAGCCTTGACTGGCAAACCGATAGATGATATGGTACAGTTTGTGTCTAAATAAAACTCAAGAAATGAAGCCAGTCGATTAAGATCGACGGACAGGGTAGGTCGGCTTGGGCCGATAGACGGAATGGATCAGCTAGGGCCGACGAGCAAAGTAGGTCGGCTAGGGCCGACATATGAGGGTAGTTGCCAAAGTATTTTTCGCTTCCTTTGGTCACTTCATTTTTCGTTGAATGAAAGAATAGTTTATGTAGCCTTCGCGCCCATTTTGTTTTGAGACGCCCGATTTTGTGCACAAATTCTTCAAGCGATTGACTTCGTTGGGAAGTAGTCGACGAACAGTTGGTTTTCGCATTTTTTGTTATCCTGCCAGCGCCCTGCCGTTCTGCAGGTAAACCGGTTTTTATTTCACCAAAATTGATGATACGGCGCTGTGGGGAACGTAAAGCTGTTCTGGAGCTTTCCGGAAGGTGTTCTTTTCCCATGTAGGTCGTTTTGACGTACGGCGCACGCAGCCGTTCACCATTGGAGGATATCGCTTTCGTAGGACGATCTCCTAAACCTGCCAGTCTTCGTAATGTCAGCAGGCAATTCTCTGCGTTTAATGATCGCGATTCGGGATCGGGAGGAAATCTTCGCATGCGTCTTGGTTTAGGTGATGGGCTCGGCACGCAACGGGACGTTGCGTCTATCCTGGGGGGCCACGTGGAGGCATGGCCCAGGTGTTTGAATCTCGGGGCTTCCAGCTTGGGTAGCTTTTCCCGGTTCATCTCTACCTATAAAAAGGGGAAGAGGGGGTCATGTTAAGTCATCCCCAAAGTTTCTTTCCCACTAGAGTTTCCACCATGCTCGTTTCTCTGCTGTTGCGAGTGAGAGGACCGAGCTTTCCTCTCATAAGCTCTTCGCCACCGGATAGCTGGGGCGATGAAGGAGCTGTCGAAGAATGGCTCGCCCTTAGGGGATGAGTCCCGGAGATTATATGGAGAGCGCACAAGGAGGGCGCAGAGATCACACGGAGAGCGCACACATGCTCTTCCAGTGTGACCTTTGTGGTTCTCCTTCGGGGACGCACAGTAGGAAGTGCACGCGGACTCCCCATGGTTTGAGTGAATTTTGCCTCCTCCCCTGGTTTGGATTCCTGGGCTCATCCGCCTGGGGAATCTTTTGCCACATGGGGAGGGGGCGATGGTGTGCCGCCCGCCGACACCTTGTCCTTGAGCCTTGGCAAGGTAGGGCGGTACCCACTCGGTTTGGGAGAGCGTTCCGATGCCAAGGTCCGCCGGCTTCCTGCCTGCTCGCCGGGGGGTCCCTCGGTTGGGTGGTCTGGGATGGCCACCCTGATATCTCGGTTGGGTCACCGAGATATCATTATTGACTGAAGCTGGCCGCAACTATTGGTCCATGTCGCCCGGCCATTATCGGCTCGAGCTGACTGGATGCGGCTTATCTGGTTCGGCGGTCGGACGTCGGAGTATCACGGTTGCCCAGGTATGCTTTGGAGCAGTTGCCCGAGTTTTGTACTTGTCTTTATTTTATGCATTTCAATGCTCTTGTAACGCCTCTAAGGCATTTGTAACTGATTCTGATGGCAATGGAATAAAGAGAGTTCTGTTCTGTTTCTCAATCTCTATTTCTTCTGTGCCAAGTTTATTGTTGTTGTTGGTCATGGGGTACGAAGGCGCCTCGCTCATTCTTAGGCGAGGATCCCGCGCTATCTGAACTAGTCGAGGTTCGCAAGCAGCGGTCTGGGGATTGTTCGGCGGAACACGCTCCTTACTTGGGTCCGAAGCTCGGTGTTTTACGTCTCACCCTTATTGGAGCTCGAATGTTCATGGCTCGGCCTTACCGAGGTTCAGAGAATTTGTACTTGGCCCCGCCAAGGTTCGGGGCATCTGTCGCTCGGCCCATCCGAGGTTCGGAGAATTTTTACTTGGCCCTGCCAAGGTTCGGAGAACTTGTCGCTCGGCCCTGCCGAGGTACGGGGATATTTTACTTGACCCTGCCAAGGTTCGGAGAATTTGTTGCTCGGCCCTGCCAAGGTTCGGAGAATTTTTACTTGGCCCTGCCAAGGTTCAGAGAATTTTTACTTGGCCCTGCCAAGGTTCGGAGAACTTGTTGCTCGGCGTTGCCGAGGTTCGGAGAATTTGTTGCTTGGGGAAGTGACTTAGTTGCCACTATGAGCCATAGTGCTAGGCCCCTGCGGCGCTTGGTGAGGGGCGCCAGGGCAGAACGAGCGGTACATGGTCACGCTCTTCATTTATGACGTTATCCCTCCCGAGGGGACGAGTCACTGCCAGACGCTGGATTTCTTCCCTTTCTGCGCTTCCCGAAAAAAAGGGGGCCAGCTTTAAAAGAGCTTGGGGAAGTGTTGGGAGCATTCATTACGGGGGGCCGGCAGATTGAAAAATACTCTATTCAGGGGGTTCTCGAACAGTTCATCCGCGTTTACCGATCTCGCTCGGGATGGGGTACGACACTTCGGATTCTGGAAGCACTAAAGTGATGACACGTGGTGAGTTCTGTTGGTCCAGATGGCAACCTAAGAGGGGGGGGTGAATTGGGTTCTTAAAAATTTAAGACTTTTTAGAAGATTTAAACTGATTTGCTCAAGATGTGCAAGTGAGTGAAATTAACTAATAAGCAATGCACAAGAAATTAATAAAGAGAGATAGAGAGAGAGAAAATATAGCACGGCAAACACAAGATAATTTTATAGTGGTTCGGTGCAACCAACACCTACGTCCACTCCCAAGATTCACTTGGGTCCACACTATAATCTCTCTAGATTACAGCCGAGTTGTTTTCCAAGCTCACAACTCAAACTTGTTGTTTTACCGGGTGAACAACGAACCCAGCTGGTTTTAACTCGGGCTTACCAGCACAAAACCCTACACGTTGTTTTTCACGGGCTCACAACTAACCCAACACAAGCACTCCGGCTTGCAACGAGGTATATCAACCTCCACTGATTCAATCCACTGATTGAATCAGCAAACAATTAGAATAAAAGTGTTTGGATAATGAAATGCTCCCCTTGAGCAAATATACAAATGAAGTACAAAATAAAGAGTTAGAAAAGCCTGATAGTATTGCAGATGGTAGTGGCTTTGGCTTTCTTCCTTCTTCTCTTTAACTCCTCTTGAAGTGTTGAATCACGCCTCAGCAAGATTCTTGACCGTTGAAGACTTTGGAGTTGAGATGAAGCTTTTTCTCCTTTTGAAAATCCTCCGATTTGACCTTTGAAATGCTTGTGGATTTTCTTTTGACTCTTGTGGATTGATGAGAAGGAGCAGACGAAACTTTCTCTTTGATTTCACTCCTTTTGAATCACTCTATTTTTGAGCTAAATGATTTTCCTATGAAAGCTCTGTTTTTCCCTCTTTTTGAAAGATATTCTTTTCTCTCTTTTTGATTTTCTCTGGATTTTTGATTTGAAAAGAGCTCCTCTATTTATAGAATCTGCAAAAATATATCCGTTAGAGACAAGGAAAAATAGCCGTTATTTGAAAATCTTACCGTTGGGGCTGATGTGTCATCGTTAAAAATCGCGCCCAGATTTTGCGGAGTCGACTCGAGCTTTGTGGGAGTCGGCTCGAAGTCGATTACTAAAAATAGAAACATTTTAAGCATTGAAGGGTCGACTCGCGAAAACTAAAGTGTCGGCTCGCGAAAGTTGGGAGTCGACTCGAGGAAAATGGGGAGTCGACTCGAGAAGTGCTCAAAAAATATGGTTTCTGTTGTTTGAGCGGAGTCGGCTCGCACAGACAGGAGTCGGCTCGCAAGAGTCAGGGGTCGACTCTTGAAAACCAAGGGTCGACTCGAGAAAATCAGAAAACTCTGTGGCTTACAGGAGTCGACTCGGAAACCCTTGAGTCGGCTCGGGAGCGATACAAAAATCAGAAAAATGTTCTGATAGACTTTAAAACTTGTCCCAAATAAATTTAAATATAAATTGACTTGAATACATTAAATATGACATTAAGCATGGATTCAAGACATGTTTCAAGAATTCATAGATTGAATATAATGTGTAAAAATTCCTTTTTGAAATCTTTTAAGCATAGAGCTTGAAACTCCTTTTTCTAATAGATTCAAAACTCATTAAATTTAACCATTGAGAGTCATTCCTTTCAATTTGAATAAGCTCAAGGTTTTTGATAAATAAACTCATTGTATTCTTTAAGGTACTCATGGCTTTTGGAAATCATCAAAATCAATAAAGTTGGGGCAATTATGTTTCAATAATTTCTCAACAATCTCCCCCTTTTTGATGATGACAAAAACATTGAGTATATGCATTATAAAATTGAAAAAATTTGTGATTCCAAAATCAACTATTGTGTTCATGGAAAGGCTCCCCCTCAATGAGGTAGCTCCCCCTATGAACCTTAATTTTATAAATCATTCAAAATTTTTAAATTCAGAAACTTAAGCATTTTCTTTATGAAATTCAATTTATCTCTTCCCCTTATGCTCTCCCTCTTTCAAAATTAAACTTTGATTGAATTGAAGGCATATACGATTGAATAAAAACTCTCCCCCTTTTTTGTAATCAACAAAAAGGTTAGGAAGTTCAATATCAATAACATTCTTTATCTTTTTCTATTTAACTTATCAATTGAGGATAATCATTCAAAGTATTCAAGGATACTTACAATAGACATAAGTAATGCATCAAACTTTCTCATTACTTCAAAATGATAATACATGAAAATGTAAACTTGCTCATTGCATTGAAAGTAAACTTGATTACATCAAAAGAGATTACATGAAAACTTAAAAGTTTCTTCTAGTAATTCTATTCAAGTGATCAACAATCTGCTTCATCCCTTCACATTGAAGTCTAACATAATCTTTGAGCTTATTATCAACAAAAGTACAAGCAGATGTAATTTTATCCTGAAGCTCGGCGTTGCATTGGGAGTATGTCTCCGAGTCACCGCAGATATCCTTAAGTTCTCCAAAGATATTCTTTAAGTCTTCACTTAAGGAGCTGGTAGATGAACTGAGAGTAGACTCAATCGATGCAACCCGATCACTGAGTGAATATAAGGCTTCTTTTAAATTCATAAACTTTTCATTAAATTCTTCTTTCAGTCTATTTTCATGCTCACTTATCTCAGATTTGAATAATGATCTAAGTTGATCTAACTGTATATCAGAAAAGCTACCAGATGATAATGTAGAAGACTGAGCAGGAGCAAAGCAGGAGCAGGGGTAGAATCAGGAGCAGGAGCTGGAACAGACTCTGGAACAGACGAGCACTGAGGAGGCTCAGGTGATGAATGTCTCATAGAAGGTCTGGGGGCCTCAGCATCTAATCTCTGTCCTCTGTAACATTCTTTCTCTCCCAATTGCCATTTCTCTTAACAAACCCCATTCGATGTATAGTGGCCAAAGAGTAAAATCCGTATGCCTTAGTTCCTTTTTTGGCTCACTATCACCAAATACAATCCCTTGGCTTTGAAATAACTTAGTTAAAACCATGCCATAGGGCAAACTTGATTTCTTTTTCCCACCACAATCTGCAATGTACCATATTATCATCCGAGGTAGATTAATGGGCTTCCCAGAAACAACAGCATCCATAACAAAAATATCTCTCTCAGATACATAGTCGAATCTGCCGGTCTTGGGAAACAAAATTCTGCTGCAGATGTTGTGGAGTAATCTTAATTCCAAAGGCAATTGACTAGCAAATACTTCTTCAAATCCTTCAAAATTTCTGTTCAATAGCCTAGTGAGGGCTGGAGATCTATCTTCTGGGGCAAAGGTGGATGGTCCAGACAAGGGTAAATTCAACAATCTAGATAGAATAGAGGAAGTGATGTTCAGACCAATGCCTCTCACTTTGCTCACTAAACCATCATCTCCTCTGGTCAAATTCTTGTAAAACTCCTTAACTAGAGCAGGGTAGGTGGGACAGTCCAATGAACATATACTCTCAAATCCCATCTCAATTCAGTTGTCTACCTATTAAAGCCTTCATTCTCAAATAATTCAAAATCAACCTTTCTTCCTGTTGTGACAACTCTACTGGCAAGATGATCTACCTGAAGAGTAGGAGCTGGAGCAGGAGAATCACTCGCAGAAGGGGTAGAGGATGAATCCGTAGACGGCTCGCGGACGGGTCGTCGAACGGTCCTCTTCCTCTTCAAACCGGCGCCACTAGTGCTAGCTCCACGGGTTTTGGGTGCCATAGATCTGAAGGAGTGGTTAATCAGAGGTTATTTGAGGTTTGGAGGGTTTTGGGAAAGCTTTGGAGAGGGTTTGGAAAGATTTGGAACGAATGAAATGTCCGTGGGTCGACTCGTGCCCTAAATAATCAGACTGGGACCACGTCGAGTCGACTCGCGCAAAGTGTGGAGTCGGCTCCCGACTAGTCACAGAGCACGGACACGATCTCGAGTCGACTCGCTCAGAGAAGGGGTCGACTCCTGAGTTTCAGCAGAAACTCGAGTCGACTCCGATACTCTCGAGTCGGCTCCGAAACCATTTCAGAGAAAAAATAAAATTTTTCAGAGAATCCGAAAGTGAATTTGATCTTTGAGTATGATTAAAAATCATGGATTTTGAGAGATCAAATTGATATGAGTTCTAGATAAAATTTCCTTAAGATTTTGAGAATTGAAAGAACTCTAGATATATTTCCTTAGAGGTTTCAAAATTTATTCAAAAGGGTTACAAATTCCTAACTCTCCTCTAAGATAACAAAATCTTTCTTCGCTTAAAGGTTTTGTAAAGATGTCAGCTAATTGTTCTTCAGTGTTTACATAATCTAAACAAATTTCATCATTAGCTACATGTTCCCTTATAAAATGATATCTAATTTCTATGTGTTTTGTCCTTGAGTGTTGAATTGGATTTTTAGTTAAGTTGATTGCGCTAGTGTTATCACATCTTATGGGTGTTTTATCAAGTGTGATACCATAGTCTTCAAGTTGTCGCTTAATCCATAGGATTTGCGCACAGCAACTTCCAGCTGCTACATATTCAGCTTCAGTAGTTGATAATGCAACTGAATTTTGCTTTTTGCTAAACCATGTGATTAAGTTACTTCCTAAGAAATGGCATGCACCACTTGTGCTCTTTCTATCTAATTTACATCCAGCATAATCAGAATCCGAATATGCAATTAGGTTTAATGTAGAGTCTCTAGAATACCATAAACCTACATTTTTAGTTCCATTTAGATATCTTAAAATTCTTTTAACAGCTATTAAATGTGATTCTTTAGGTTCAGATTGAAATCTAGCACATAAACATACTGAAAACATAATATCTGGTCTACTTGCTGTTAAATAAAGAAGGGATCCGATAATACCTCGATAATACTTTTGATCAATCTTTTTACCTTCTTCATCTTTGTCTAGCTTGCATGAAGGACTCATTGGAGTTCCGAGGGGTTTCATTGTTTCCATACCAAACTTTTTGAGTAGTTCTCTTGTGTATTTGGTTTGGTTGATAAAGATTCCCTCCTTGCATTGTTTAATTTGGAGTCCAAGGAAGAAGTTGAGTTCTCCCATCATGCTCATCTCGAATTCTCCCTGCATCAACTTTGCAAATTCTTGACAAAGAGAATCGTTAGTAGCACCAAAAATAATGTCATCTACGTATATTTGTACTACAAGTAAATCTTTACTTTTTCTTTTCAAAAACAAAGTTTTATCAACATTTCCTCTTGTAAAATCATTTTCTATTAAGAATTTACTTAACCTATCATACCAAGCTCTAGGTGCTTGTTTCAAACCATATAAAGCTTTGTGCAATTTAAAAACGTGATTTGAAAATTCGTGATCTTCAAAACCTGGTGGTTGTTCTACATAAACTTCTTCATTATAAATCCATTTAAAAATGCGCTTTTTACATCCATTTGAAATAAGTTAAATTCATATGACATGCAAATGCAAGTAATAGCCTAATGGCTTCTAATCTAGCTACAGGTGCAAAGGTTTCATCAAAATCAATACCTTCCTCTTGATTATATCCTTTAGCAACCAATCTAGCTTTGTTTCTAATTACTATGCCATTTTCATCTAGTTTATTTCTAAAAACCCATTTTGATCCTATTACTGAATGATTTTTAGGTCTTTCAACTAAAGTCCAAACATTATTTCTTGTAAATTGATTTAGTTCTTCTTGCATTGCTAACATCCAATTATTATCTTTTTCAGCTTCTTCTATAGTTTTAGGTTCAATTTGTGATACAAATGCAAGATGATTACTAATATTTCTCATATATGATCTAGTTCTTATTCCTTGAGATGGATCGCCTATAATCAATTCCTTGGGATGACTATGAGCATATCTCCAGTCTCTTGGAAGATCTATATCATTATGATCAATATTGACATCATCGTCCTTATGTGAATCATCATCTTTAGCTCTTGTTCATGATCAGAAGATACTTCAATATTAAGTTTTTCAAGATCTTTTTCAATTATGTTTGTATCTTCCTCATCATCAATCTTTTCAGATCCAGTTGCTAAAGATTCATCAAAAACTACATGTATGGATTCTTCAACTACTAAGGTTTTCTTGTTAAAGATTCTATATGCCTTACTAGTTGTTGAATAACCTAGAAAAATTCCTTCATCAGATTTAGCATCAAATTTTCCTAAGTTGTTTTTACCATTATTATGAATGAAACATTTACATCCAAATGCATGAAAGTATTTTATATTTGGTTTTCTTTCATTCCATAATTCATAAGGTGTTTTCTTTAATATTGGTCTTATTAAAGCTCTATTTAAGATGTAACATGCTGTGTTAATTGCTTCCGCCCAAAATACTTTGGTAGGTTACTTTCGCATAGCATGGTACGGGCCATGTCTTCTAGAGTCCTATTTTTCCTTTCAACTACACCATTTTGCTGTGGAGTCCTAGGGGCTGAAAAATTATGATTAATTCCATTTTCAGAACAAAAACTTTCAAATAAGTGATTTTCAAATTCTGTTCCATGATCACTTCTTAGAGATACTATAGTAGTGTTTTTCTCATTTGTGACTTTCTTGAAGAATTTCAGGAATATCGAGAAAGTCTCATCTTTGTGAGCTAAAAACATTACCCAAGTATATCTAGAATAATCATCTACAATCACTAGACCATATTTCTTTCCTCCTAGACTTGTGGTTCTAGTTGGTCCGAAAAGATCCATGTGAAGTAGCTCTAAAGCCCTAGAAGTTGAAACAATGTTTTTAGATTTGAAAGAACTTCTAGTTTGTTTTCCAAATTGACATGCATCACATATTTTATTATTTTCAAAATCTAGTTTAGGTAATCCTTTAACTAAATCCATTTTAATTAGTTTTGAAATAAGGTGTGTGCTTGCATGACCTAATCTACGATGCCACAACCAACTAATTTCATTTATGTTAGCATTGTCAGCAATTAAGCAATGATCACTCAAAGATAATTTTTCTAATCAACCAAGTAAACATTGCCATGTCTATAACCAGTAAATACAATGCTATCATCAATAGAATTAGTTACAGTGCATACAGAAGATTTAAATGAAACATTAAAGTTTTTATCACATAATTGACTTATACTTATTAGATTATGCTTCAAACCATCAACATAAAGTACATTATCAATAAATGTAGATGGAGTTATACGGACTTTACCAAGGCCCATGATTTGACCTTTACCGTTATCGCCAAACGTAACAACTCCACCTTTCTTTTTCTCTAGGGTGATGAATTCATCTTTGTCACCCGTCATATGTCTTGAGCAGCCACTATCAAGGTACCACTTTTTCTTTGATCTTTTGGCTACAAGACATTCCTGCAATATAATCAAACTTTATGCTTAGGTACCCAAGCTTTCTTGGGTCCTTCATGGTTAGCAGCAACAAAAATTGTTCCTTTCGGAACCCATATTTTCTTAGCTTTAACATTTAACTTGTTGTTATTATTTAACGTTTTGCATTCAAATGATTTATGACCTTTTTCATTACATTTGAAACAAGTTATATTACTTTGGTTGGCTTTTATAAAAATATTCTTTAAAGATTTTTGTTTCCTTAATGTGTTATATCCTAAACCTGCTTTGTCAAAAATAGCTTTTTGACTATCTAAGATCATGTTAAGTTTAGTTGAACTTAAGTGAATTTCTCAACAATGTCTTTATATTTTTTAACATCTTTCTTAAGAGAGTCATTTTCTTTAACTTGCTGTTCTTTTTCTAAAGCTAAAGTTTCTAATTGATCTTTTAAATCTTTTGTTGAGTTTTTAGTTTCAGATTTCAACAAATCTATTTCTTGATTAAGATTATCTCTTTCTTTGCTAAGTTCTTCTTTTTCATTAGTTAAGTTCTTAACTTCTAAAGCTAATTCATTTTTACTTTTAGCTAAGCTAATATTGTCATTTTTCAAAAACTTATACTTCTTTTTCAAGGATTTAAAATCAATCATAAGTTCATTGAAAGCCTCAAACATTTCATCAAATGTAAATTCATCATTTGAGTTTTCAGAACTTACCTCATTGTCGTCGTCGTTGGCCATGAAGCAGATATTGGCAACTTCTTTTTGTTCTTCTTCTTCCGAAGAAGATTCACTATCAGTCCAAGTTGCCATGTATGCTTTCTTCTTTTTCTTGTAGGCCTTTTTCAGCAAAGGACAATCATACTTAAAGTGCCCTGGCTTTTTGCACTCATAACATACTAAGGGCTCTTTTTCTTTTTCTTTCTCCTTGTCCTTTTCTTATCCTTTTCTCCATCAATTCTTGCTCCAAATTTCTTTTTATGGAAGGGCCTTTTTCTCATAAACTTTCTGAATTTTTTGGCCAAGAGAGCAGTTTCCTCATCATCTTCATCATTACTTTCACTGCTGCTCTCTTCCATTTCTGCAGTCTTGAGGGCAAGTGTTTTCCTTCTTTTGTATCCTCCTCAACATGCTGCTTCATTGTTAACTCGTGGGTCATTAAGGATCCTAGAAGCTCCTCTAAAGGTAATGCATTGAGGTCCTTTGCTTCTTGGATAGCAGTGACTTTCGCTTCCCACGATCTTGGTAGTGACCTAAGAATTTTGCGCACAAGATCAGCATTAGAATAAATTCTACCAAGACTTTTAAACCATTCACAATATCAGTGAATCTAGTGAACATGCATGTGATGGTTTCAGTTTGTTCCATTGTAAACAATTCATATTTATGAACCAAAATATTTATTTTTGATTCCTTAACTTGGTTTGTTCCTTCATGAGTTATTTCCAACCTATCCCAAATTTCTTTTGCGGAATTACATGTTGAGATTCGGTTGAATTCATTTGAGTCTAAGGAACAATATAAATATTAATGGCTTTAGCATTTAGTTGTGCCATTCTCCTATCATTATCATTCCAATCCCTTTCGGGCTTAGGAACAATAGTGCCATCAATAAGTGTGTGGGTGTACTAGGTCCGTTTATTATTACTCCCCACAATTCATAGTCCGAAGCTTGAATGAATATTCTCATTCTAGCTTTCCAATATGAATAGTTGGTTCCATTAAATAAAGGAGGTCGATTCGTAGAATGACCTTCAGCAAAACTTGAACCACTTTGTGTTGCCATAAGGATCTTTAGCCCTTGATCGTGAGATCAAATTCTAAATGAGCACTTGCTCTGATACCAATTGTTGGCCCAGATGGCAACCCAAGAGGGGGGGGGGTGAATTGGGTTCTTAAAAATTTAAGACTTTTTAACTTTAAATTGATTTGCTCAAGATGTGCAAGTGAGTGCTAACTAAAAGCAATGCACAAGCAAATAAAGAGAGATAGAGAGAAAAAATATAGCACGGCAAACACAAGATAATTTTATAGTGGTTCGGTGCAACCAACACCTACGTCCACTCCCAAGATTCACTTGGGTCCACACTATAATCTCTCTAGATTACAGCCGAGTTGTTTTCCAAGCTCACAACTCAAACTTGTTGTTTTACCGGGTGAACAACGAACCCAGCTGGTTTTAACTCGGGCTTACCAGCACAAAACCCTACACGTTGTTTTTCACGGGCTCACAACTAACCCAACACAAGCACTCCGGCTTGCAACGAGGTATCAACCTCCACTGATTCAATCCACTGATTGAATCAGCAAACAATTAGAATAAAAGTGTTTGGATAATGAAATGCTCCCCTTGAGCAAATATACAAATGAAGTACAAAATAAAGAGTTAGAAAAGCCTGATAGTATTGCAGATGGTAGTGGCTTTGGCTTTCTTCCTTCTTCTCTTTAACTCCTCTTGAAGTGTTGAATCACGCCTCAGCAAGATTCTTGACCGTTGAAGACTTTGGAGTTGAGATGAAGCTTTTTCTCCTTTTGAAAATCCTCCGATTTGAACTTTGAAATGCTTATGGATTTTCTTTGACTGTTGTGGATTGATGAGATGGAGCAGACGAATCTTTCTCTTTGATTTCACTCCTTTTGAATCACTCTATTTTGAGCTAAAAGATTTTCCTATGAAAGCTCTGTTTTTCCCTCTTTTTGAAAGATATTCTTTTCTCTCTTTTTGATTCTCTCTCTGGATTCATTTGATTTGAAAAGAAGTCCTCTATTTATAGAATCTGCAAAAATATATCCGTTAGAGACAAGGAAAAATAGCCGTTATTTGAAAATCTTACCGTTGGGGCTGATGTGTCATCGTTAAAAATCGCGCCCAGATTTCGCGGAGTCGACTCGAGCTTTGTGGGAGTCGGCTCGAAGTCGATTACTAAAAATAGAAACATTTTAAGCATTGAAGGGTCGACTCGCGAAAATTAAAGTGTCGGCTCGCGAAAGTTGGGAGTCGACTCGAGGAAAATGGGGAGTCGACTCGAAAAGTGCTCAAAAAATATGGTTTCTGTTGTTTGAGCGGAGTCGCTCGCACAGACAGGAGTCGGCTCGCAAAGAGTCAGGGGTCGACTCTTGAAAACCAAGGGTCGACTCGAAAAAATCAGAAAACTCTGTGGCTTACAGGAGTCGACTCGGAAACCCTTGAGTCGGCTCGGGAGCGATACAAAAATCAGAAAAATGTTCTGATAGACTTTAAAACTTGTCCCAAATTAATTTAAATATCAATGTGACTTGAATACATTAAATATGACATTAAGCATGGATTCAAGACATGTTTCAAGAATTCATAGATTGAATCATAATGTGTAAAAATTCCTTTTTGAAATCTTTTAAGCATAGAGCTTGAAACTCCTTTTTCTAATAGATTCAAAACTCATTAAATTTACCATTGAGAGTCTATTCCTTTCAATTTGAATAAGCTCATGGTTTTTGATAAATAAACTCATTGTATTCTTTAAGGTACTCATGGCTTTTGGAAATCATCAAAATCAATAAAGTTGGGGCAATTATGTTTTAATAATTTCTCAACAAGTTCTCATAGGTCGGTGGCTACAGTGCGACCGATCAAGATACTCGCCTGACAAGTATAAATCTGACCGAGGGGTGTTGGCCTTAGCCATCCCTCGGTTTAAGTCTTGAAACAGTATTTGGCCATGGCCTCTCAAGGAGGGCGATCATCCGAGGAGTTACGTGCGTTGATCGACGGTCTGTTACACCCGCCAAGGGGCCATCCCACAATTACTGTTGATGGGTTGGGTCTGGCATCGACCCTTGCAAGCCAACAGCGGCTCGTGAGGGTCGTTGAGGAGTACATGGATGTCTCCACGAAGGAGGCAGAGGCCCTGCGCCGGGTGGTGGACCGGCAGAGGGAGGAGATCGTGTCACTTCGCCAGTAGGTTGCCGACCTTACCGAGCGCCTGGAGGACCTGCTGGCGTCTGGGAGCGATACCGAACCCTAGTTTAGGGCCTCTTTTGCTTTTTCTTTTGCTTTTGTTTTTGTTTTTTCTGTTTCTTTTTGTACTCCCTTTCCTCAATCAATGAAAAAGGCCCTGTTTGGATAATCTTCTTATCTCACGAGTTTTTAGCTTTAAAAATGCCATTCGTATAATAGTTGGGGAGTCGTGTGGCGCCACTGGTTCACGCGCTGAGTCATGGCTCTGTTTGGGATAGGCGCTTTGTTCGACAAGTTATAGGGGTGTTGCCCAAAAGCTTTAGTAGCAAAAAAGGGGGAACTCCCCGGCTTTTGCTTGGGGTTCGTGGCCGGCTATGTGGGGCTTTATTGAACCCTTTAGGGGTTTGCCAGAGGCACATTCTTTGTGCATGTTGATGGTTTTTCGCGTAGCGTGCCTTTTTTCAGATCGACCGAGGTTCTGGGGACTACTCAGGAGCCCCTCGGCTTTAACCGAGGCCCACGTACTTCGGTTTTCTGCTGGGATCTTGGCCGAAGAATTTTTGCTTGGCCCTGCCAAGGTTCGGATATTAGTTGCTCGGCCCAGCCGAGGTTCGGAGAATGTGTTGCTCGGCCCAGCCGAGGTTCGGAGAATTTTTACTTGGCCCTGCCAAGGTTCGGAGAATTTGTTGCTCGGCCCAGCCGAGGTTCGGAGAATTTTTACTTGGCCCCACCAAGGTTCGGAGAACTTGTTGCTCGGCCCAGCCGAGGTTCGAAGAATTTTTACTTGGCCCTGCCAAGGTTCGGAGAACTTGTTGCTCGGCCCAGTCGAGGTTCGAAGAATTTTTACTTGGCCCCACCAAGGTTCGAGAATTTGTTGCTCGGCCCAGCCGAGGTTCGGAGAATTTTTACTTGGCCCCGCCAAGGTTCGGAGAATTTGTTGCTCGGCCCAGCCGAGGTTCGAAGAATTTTTACTTGGCCCCGCCAAGGTTCGGAGAATTTGTTGCTCGGCCCAGCCGAGGTTCGGAGAATTTTTACTTGGCCCCGCCAAGGTTCGGAGAATTTGTTGCTCGGCCCAGCCGAGGTTCGAAGAATTTTTACTTGGCCCCGCCAAGGTTCGGAGAATTTGTTGCTCGGCCCAGCCGAGGTTCGGAGAATTTTTACTTGGCCCTGCCAAGGTTCGGAGAATTTGTTGCTCGGCCCAGCCAAGGTTCGGAGATTTCCTGTTCAGACAGGTAGCTCGGTTGTGCCGAGGATTGGTAAGCAGCATCTGTTTCTTTTTGCAATCTTTGGCAATGCAGTGCATAATGATTCACGTTGCAAATTACGAAAAAATGTGTAGACAGGAATGTATAATGAGGCATATGAAAATGAACTAAGAGGACATACCCTATTGATAATATTTACGGAGATTGTCCGAGTTCCACGTCCGGGGGATGGATTTTCCATCTAAATCTTGTAGCTTGTAGGTTCCCGGTCCAATGATCTCCGCTACTTGGTATGGGCCTTCCCAGTTTGGCGCCAGCTTTCCTTGTTCCAGCGGTTTGGAAACAGAGGCCTTTCGAGGACAAGGTCGCCAGGCAGGAAGGCTTTCCCTTTGACTCTGGAGGCGTGGTAACGGGCCACCCTTTGTTGATAAGCAGCCACTCTGATCCGGGCCTTCTCTCTAATCTCCTCCACCAGGTCGAGGTTGGTGCGGAGCTGTTCGTCGCTAGCTTCCTCTGAGTAGCTTTCCACCCGCAACGATGGGAGGCCTATTTCCACAGGGATAACGGCCTCCGTGCCGAAAGCCATCCGGAATGGGGTTTCACCTGTCGGGATTCTCGGGGTGGTGCGGTAGGCCCATAAGACATGATGCAGCTCCTCCGCCCACCTGCCTTGGGCTCTGGAAAGGCGAGCTTTGATTCCCTGAAGGAGGGTCCTGTTGGTTACTTCGGCCGCTCCGTTGGCTTGTGGGTGCCCGACCGAGGTGAGGTGGTGACGGATTCCATGCTCCTCACAGAACTGGCAAAATTTAGAGTTGTCAAACTGCTTACCGTTATCGGTGATTATGGTGTGCGGGAGGCCGAATCGGCAGATGATGGACCTCCATACAAAATCTCTGGCCCGTGCCTCGGTTATTTGTGCAACTGCTTCCGCCTCGACCCATTTGGTGAAGTAGTCGATGGCGACAAATAGAAATTTCCGCTGTCCGTGGCAAGCGGGAATGGGCCGAGGATGTCCATCCCCCATTTGGCGAAGGGCCAAGCGGAGGATATGGAAACTAGTTCGGCGGAGGGGAGCCTTTGATGCTTGAGTGCCTCTGGCAGGGGTCGCAGGCTCGGACTAGATCGTCTGCATCCTTCTGCATGGTCGGCCAGTAGTAGCCTTGTCGCAGCACCTTGTGGCATAGGGACCGGCTTCCCAGATGGTTGCCGCAAATCCCTTCATGTACCTCGCGCAGAGCATAATCTGCTTCGGACGGGCGAAGGCATCTGAGCAGCGGCATGGAGAAGGACCGTTTGTAAAGCTGGTTGTCAATCAACACGTAGTGGGTGGCCTGCAGCTTCAGCTTTCTAGCCTCTCTCCGGTCGGACGGAAGCGACCCTTCTTTGAGATACTTGAGGATAGGGTCGAACCATGATGGTTCGGCCTCAACTTGCATTATTCGGTCGGCTTCCGCGATGCTGGGCTTTTCCAGAGTCTCCAGGTGGAACTTTTGCTCGGCATCCATTGACTCCGCGGTCGCCAATCGGGAGAGTAGGTCGGCGCGGGCATTCTCGGATCTGGGAATCTGAATGATTTCAAATTCGGCAAAATGGGGAAGCAGGCTCCGCACCTCCTGAAGATATCGAACCATGTTCGGCTCCCGGGCTTCAAACTCTCCTCGTACATGACCGGCTACCAGCTGAGAGTCGGTGAAGGCATTAAGCTTCTCCACCTTCAGATTGCGGGCGATTCGGAGGCCGGCTAACAGGGCTTCGTACTCGGCTTCGTTGTTGGAGGCCGGGAAAGAGAATCGGATGCCATATTCGAAGGTTATCCCCTCCGGACTGGTGAGAACCAGGCCCGCACCGGAGCGATGGGCATTAGATGACCCGTCGACATGGAGGAGCCACCGGGCTCCAGATTTTGGTTCTTCGGGGAGTCTGGGGTAGAACCGTCCTCCGGGATGGTACACTCGAGGAGGAAGTCGGCTAGCACCTGAGCTTTGATGGCTGGGCGAGGCTGAAAGTGTATGTCATGCTCGCTTAGCTCGACGGCCCACTTGGTCATTCTCCCCGACGTCTCGGGACGGTGGACTACCGCCTTGATGGGTTGGTCGGTCAGGACCGTCACAGAATGTGCTTGGAAGTACGGCCGCAGCTTCCGAACTGAGGTGATTAAGGCCAACACCATCTTCTCAATTCTGCTGTACCTTGTCTCCGCATCGCGGAGTAGCCTGCTGACATAGTAGATCGGCTTCTGGACTTTGCCTTCTTTCTTGACCAGCACCGAACAGACGCACCCTCTGAAACAGCCAGGTACAAGAATAGGGTCTCGCCGGGGCCGGACTGCTGAGGAGTGGGGGCGAGCCGAGGTACTTCTTGAGATCTTGAAATGACTTTTGGCATTCAGGAGTCCACTGGAAGTTTTTAGCCGACCGGAGGGTTTTGAAGAAGGGGAGGCATCTCTCGGCCGACCGCGCCACAAAGCGGTTAAGAGCCGCTATCCTCCCGGTTAGGCGCTGGACCTCTTTAACAGATGCCGGGGGCGCCATTTGTTGGAGAGCTTGAATCTTCTGGGGGTTAGCTTCGATACCTCGCTGGGAGACCATGAAGCCGAGAAACTTCCCGGAGTTAACGCCGAAGGCGCATTTGGTCGGATTGAGTCTCATCCCATACTTGCGCAGCGTTGCAAAGCTCTCTGAGAGGTCCTCGACATGCCGTGATGCCTCCTTGCTTTTGACCAGCATGTCGTCCACGTACACCTCCATATTCCGGCCGATTTGCTCCTTGAATACTTTGTTAACCAGCCTCTGGTAGGTGGCACCTGCATTTTTAAGACCAAAAGGCATAACACGGTAACAGTAAGTACCTCGGTCGGTTATGAAGGCGGTCTTTTCTTCATCCTCAGGGGCCATTCGGATCTGATTGTAGCCTGAATAGGCATCCATGAATGACAGCATCTGGTGGCCTGAGGTGGCGTCCACGAGCTGGTCGATCCGGGGAAGGGGGAAGCTGTCCTTCGGGCAGGCTTTGTTGAGGTCGGTGAAGTCGATGCAGATCCTCCACTTGCCGTTCGACTTCTTCACCATGACGACATTTGATAGCCAGCTCGGATAATTTACCTCCGGACGAAATTGCCTTGATGAGTTTGTCTACCTCTTCTTCAATGGCCTTTTGTCTGGGGCGAAGCTCCTCTTCTTCTGCTTGACGGGCCTGTGCATCTCGTCCACATTGAGACGATGGACGAGAACCTCGGGGCTGATCCCTGGCATGTCGGAGGCGGACCAGGCGAAGATGTCAGCGTTGCTTCGGAGGAACCTGATCAATCTGTGCCGAGGCTCTCCTTTGAGCAGCGACCCGATTTTTATGGTTCGGTCGGGACGAGCCTCATCCAATGGTACCTCCTCCAATTCCTCTGCCGGTTCTCCCGCTGTTCGGCGAAGTCCTCGCGAGCGTCTAGCCCATCAACTTTCGGCATTCTAGACTGAAGGCTTGTAACGAAGCACTGCCGAGCCATGGCTTGACTTCCTCGAACAACTCCAACTCCTCGCTCGGTGGGGAATTTCATGGACAGATGTGGGATGGAGACAACTGCCTTGAGGGACATCAGCCGGGCCTGCCGAATATTGCGTTGTATGGAGATCTGAGGTCGGTTACTAGGAAGTCTGTCTGGATAATGGCTACAAGGGGCCAGGTTCCGCGCGGACCGTCAGGGTGACGACCCCTTCCGGGACGATGACGTCGCCTGTGAATCCCATCAGGGTGGAATCCACGGCTCGAAGGTTTTCCATGAGTAATTTCATCCTGGCAAACACACCGAGGTACAAAACATTCACCGAACTTCCACTATCAACAAGGATTCGGCTTACATCATAGTTATTCAAATTAAGGGATACAACTAGTGCGTCATCATGGGGAGCTGTATCCCTTGGAGATCATCGTCGGAGAAGGAGAGCTCGCCCGTCCGTGCCTTCTTTGGCGCCGATCCTTCACCGTGCCCCTGGGGCTCGATCCGCCGGCCTCTTCGATCATGTTAATGCGGCCGATCACGGGCGGATTTGGTGGAGGAGGAGGTTGTTGAAGTTCGGGCTGGCGGTCACCTCCTTGTTGTGGCTCGGGCGCCCTCCTGAACTGATTCAGTCATCCCCGCTGGATCAGCCTCTCGATTTCATTTTTCAGCTGCCAGCATTCTTCAGTGTCGTGGCCGTGCTCCCTATGGTAGCGCAGTACTTGGTGGGATCTCTTCGGGTCGGGTTCCCTCGGAGAGGCACTGGCCGGGGGAGCTGGCGCTCTATTTCCATGAGGATTTGCGCCCGGGGCACGGTCAGCGGAGTGTAGTGATCGAATCGCCTGGGAGGGCTCCGGGAGCGATTCCTTGGCGGCAGCGGGGGAACTCTTTGGCGGCGAGGCGGACTTGGCCGACGGGCGGGACGGTGCCTGTCGGGGCCTTTGGGCTCCTTCTTCTTTGCCTGCTCGGCGCGGGCAATCTCCGCGATTCTTCGACCCTAGCGTACTTGTCCGCCAGGGCCATCATATCAGAGAGGTAGGGGGGTAGCTGACTTCCATAGCCAGGTAGAAGTCGCTTTCCTTCGAGACTCCCCCGCCAGGGCGGACATAGCCACCTCATGATTAAGGTGGTCCACCTCTAACATGGCCTTATTAAAACGGCCAAGGTAATTCTCAAGGACTCCCCCTCTCTCTGCTTGACTTCGGAGAGGGAGTCAGATCTTCGTCGGTGGCGGCGGCTGCTGACGAACTGGCCAATAAAAAGACGGCTCAGCTCGTCAAATGAATCGATGGAACCTGGCTTCAAAGCATTGAACCAGGTTCGGGCGGATCCTCTGAGGGTGGAGGGGAAAGCGCGGCAGAGGACCGCATCAGATGCTCCGTGGAACATCATTATTGACCGGAAGCTGCTAAGATGGTCGTCCGGGTCAGAAGAGCCGTGGTAGGGTTCGACGGTGGTAGCTTGACATGGGAGGGAATCACTTCCTCCATAATCCCCTTAGAGAAAGGGATGCCCTGCTCCGCTTTGGGCTGGGGCGGATGGGCCTGCTTGGCGGCGTCCAGCTCCTGACGCATCTCCTGGATCTGACGACGGATCTCCTCTTCACCGGTCAGAGGAGGAGCTGGGCAGAGGATCGCAAGGACGGCGTCGAATCATGGTGAGATCACCGGGGAGAGGGATCGGGCTCGCCGAGATCTGGGAGGATCTCTATCATAACCGCCTCGTGGGACTGGTTTGTCCCTCTCTGGGCCGTGTGGGGGGTCCGCGGGTTATGCGGACTGGAGGAGGAAGCTGCCGGCGAAGAAGGAATCGCCGCCTCCTTATGAAAGTGCGAAGCGGGAGGAGCCGCAAGGCGCTCCTGGACCAGGTGGTCAGGGCCTGGACTTGCTGGACCAGCGTGGCAAACTGGTCCTGGGTCACCGGGATGGCAGGCGGTGACGGGGTTTCGACCGGTGGGGGTTGCGGCGCTACACCGCCCGTCGGATCAGGCCTCTGGGAAGCGACCTGATCTTGGGCTTCAGAGGTTGCTCTTCTCCGTTGGCCATTAGAGAGGTTCTACTCCGGATTGAGATCCTTATCTCCTTTTTTCAAGTTTTAATGGGACTTGAGACCCTTCCTCTAGCGCCAATCTGTTGCCGCCGGGATCCGTCCTCCGACTCGGGCGCGGTCGATCTCCAGGGGCGGACCTGCACACAAGTCCTCGCGCGAGAGGCGTTGGGGGTGGCCCTCCGCGGAAGACCCTCCGACGCTCAAGTCAGTGGAGGAAATCGGCGATCAATCAGAAATGGGGAGGTGGATCTCTCCGGGGAGTCTCTCTGGGGGCGGCCAATCGGGAGCTCTAGAGGGCGAGAGCACCGACGAGCTGCTGGCGAGAGCGGGAGAGTGAGAGTGAGGGTGTGAGCGCGCGTACCTGAGGAATCTGGGAGTGTATTTATAGACTGTCACCTGGATCTTGAGCGCCTTCTGGAAGGTTCAGAGGTTGTTAGGATACGGGGTGGATCGAATCAGGCCGTTGTGGGGCCGTTGGGATCCATATCTTGTCTGTTAGGGATCGACGGCTAGGAGAGCTCCTTGATGGCTTGAGATCTGGTAGGTGTGTAGGTCTCGGGTAGCCTTGATAGGTTCTAGACCACTTCTCAACATGATTCCTTGCCTAGGATGTTGTTACAGTAGGCTTAGGCTCTCCCGCGTCAGGTTCCGCGGAGGTGAGTATCGGATCGTGGATCGCTTGGTGAAGCCGGGCCATGGAGGCTCGGGGGAAACGAGCTACAAGAAGTTCGGGAGGGCCGAGCTATGGGAGCTCGAGAGAGCCGAGCTATGGAAGCTCGGGAGGGCGAGCTATGGAAGCTCGGGAGAGCCGGGCTATGGAAGCTCGGGGGAGCCGAGCTATGGAAGCTCAGGAGAGTCGAGCTATGGAAGCTCGGGGGAGCTGAGCTATGGAAGCTCGAGGAGGACGAGCTATGGAAGCTCGGGAGAGCCGGGCTATGGAAGCTCGGGGAGAGTCGAGCTATGGAAGCTCGGGGAGGATGAGCTATGGAAGCTCGGGAGAGCCGGGCTATGGAGGCTCGGGGAGCCGAGCTATGGAAGCTCGGGAAGGACGAGCTATGGAAGCTCGGGGGAGACGAAGGGAGGAGGTCGGTCTTAGCCTCCTTGCACGGATATTAATGCAATGATGGTTTTACCCCCAACAATATATAATTTAAATATATTATATTAAAGTTAACGGGACGGGATGGGTAAACGGGGAATATCGTTTCCAGACCGTTTACCCGTTAACAAAAAAATCTCTGTCACCCGTTAAGGTTTAGACCGAGAATGCTTCGACCCATTAAAAATGGTACCGTGCCAAATGTAGGGATGGCAATTTTTTCCATTTGGTCGTTTACCCGGTTGGTACTGTTTATAACGGGTAGGGGAATCCGATCTAAAATGGCTTAATAGGTAATGGGGATTTTCGTTAATGGCTAAACGGGTAAACGGTTCAGGGACGATATTCTTCGTCCCATCTCCGTCCCCGTTAACTTTAATATAATATATTTAAAATTTAAATATATATATTAAAAATTAAAATAAATAAAATATATATAATCTTGACTTTTGTTCTTCCTTCTTTTACGCAGACACATCCGATCTTGCTCTTCTTTTTTTTTTTTCACGCAGTCGATCTTGCTCTTCTTCTTTTTTTCACGCAGCTGATATGAAAAACCTAGCTCCTAGCTCCATCAGTCCATCGTCTATCTTCATAATGCCCTCATCGCAGTCGATCTTGCTCTTTTTTTTTCACGCAGCCGATATAAAGAACCTAGCTCCTAGCTCTATCAGTCTATCGTCTATCTTAGTAATGCCCCATCGACGCCCTCCAACATCTTTTCTTTCTTTGGTATGCTCATCTCTTTTTAAAGAAAGATATCTTTATTTTTTGTTTTGAAATTTGAATGTTTTTTTTACGGGTGTTGCGTTGGAAATCTTCATTTTCTATTTTTTTATTTTCTTTCTCACTTTTCATTCTCTTATTCCTTATCCTAGAAGTCAAAGAATCTCAATATGTATCAATATCATCTAAACTGTACCAGTTTATGCGACCCCGACCGGGTATCTTTGTCTCCACCTTGTTAAGTCAAAGAACAGAAACATTTTTTCTAATGGGGATGGGGATAGACATCGACCATCCTAATTCAAGTGGTTACCAAGAGAGAGAGACGTTCGGAGGGACATACCAGAGAGAGAGAGAGAGAGAGAGAGAGAGAGAGAGAGGGACGTTTGAAGGGATGGTACGTCCCCATCCTCTTTCTTCGGAGGGATGGTATGTATCCTACAAGTTAAAGAATCTTAATATGTATCAACATCATCTAAACGGTACCCGTTTATATGGCTTGGTATCTTTGTCTTCACCTTGTTAACTACTTAATGGGTCAAAAAATGGGAACATTTTTTCTAATGGGGATGAAGACAGATACCAATCATCCTAATTCAAGTGGCTACCGAGAGAGAGAGAGAGAGAGAGAGAGAGAGAGAGAGAGAGAGGGGGGGGGGGGGGGGGGGACGGGGACGTCCAGAGGGATGGTATGTCCTCATCCCCTCTATTCGAAGGGATGATATGTATTTTAAAAGTTAAAGAATCTTAATATGTATCAATATCATCTAAACGGAATCTATTTATTCGGCCAAACATCTTTATCTTCATCTCTGGTTAATGAGTCAAAGAACTAGAGTTCTAATGGGAATGAGGACAGATATCGATCATACTAATTCAAGTGGTTACCGAGAGAGAGAGAGAGAGAGAGAGAGAGAGAGAGAGAGAGAGAGAGAGACGTCCGGAGGGACGGTACGTCCCCATCCCCTCTCTCTTGATGGTGGCGGGAAACGGGGGGGGGGGGGGGGGGGGGGGGGGGGGGGCTGGGGTGGGGAGCGATTTTCCGGTACCTTCCCTATCCCTCTCTCTCTCTCTCTCTCTCTCTCTCTCTCAAATCACTTGAAATGGTATTAAAATTATCGCTTGAAATGGTACTTTTGAATGAATTTTCGCCACACCAATTGAGCCTTTGTGCTGACACGACGAAGTAAAAAGTGATAAAATAAAATTAAAATTAAATAAAATTGTAATCCTAATTTCTTTTAGATGGATTCGGATCGATTTTTATGTATGCGTTGCGTTGGATTTCTGTCACCTCCACTCGAAATATATGTCACGGTCCATTCCATCACGCGTTACCCTGACTTTATTGCGATGGTTCCAAGTATAAGCTCAACTAATCAAATGGTGTTCGAGATAAGAGGCTGTGGGCAGCTTCTGCCGAGTTTGCTGGAAGACTGGTCATCCTCCAATTGGTCCCCGGCTTGACTCTTTGAACAGCAAATAGGTTGGCTGACTGGATAATATCGTTCATGAGGACAGGATTTGCTGGAGCACAACCTTCCTCGAGATCGATCGTATTCTAAAATTTAGTTGGTGCCACCTAAAATTATTTAAAAAATAATTGATGGGGCTTGGTGCCATGCATTTTGGATTGTTTATTTTTAGTTTTCAGACTTGCAGGGGTACATCAAGTAGTATGAAAATCACCTATCATTATTTTGAGCTCAGATTCCTTCTTATTCTTCTTTCCAGAAGAGAAAACAATCAAAGAAGGCAAACCTCCATGCTAATTCTTGAAATAATGGGAAATTTGTTATTCAAATAACACCAATCGTTAAAATAGCCTCACCCTCACCGGGCCTTAGTGGTCTCTTCTATTATCCATCATTAATTGGTCAATAGTTAGATTGTATGCATCAATTCTAATACGGCTAACTAATAAAACAAAACATGTAGGGCTTCCTTAGGATTGATCTTATTTTAAATTTTTATTTTTAAAATATCAAAAAAAAAATAAATTAAATTAGATAATGAGTGTATTTTATTATTATTTTTAAATTGCTTTTAAAAGTTTAGAGTTTTTGGAGATAAGTGCACAACTCCCTTTCCTTTTTATCAAATAATCATCCATGTTAGATTTAAAAGAAGAGAGGAAAAAAAAAAAAAAAAAGCCAAAGATCTTCTGGTATCAATGAAAAACTATTAAATCATCGTTAGCTTTTAATAATTTAAATTATAAATTTTTTTAAAAAAATTTGCATTATAATCTGATCGTACGAACTTATCCGGAAGAAAAAAATCTGAATGAATTGTGCAACGTAAAAGGGGAGGACAAAACTTGGTAAAAAAAAGTGGACTTTCTATTAAATAAATAGAACTATAAGAGAAAATTAAGAATTCCCTGCTTCCATATATCAATGCCCACATGATCAAATAAAACTGAGACGGTCATAAGATAAATCAGAAAAGAAGACAAACTAAGTACCGAAAAACAAACGAATAAGAAGGATTAATGACAAGGATCAACATCTAACAAAAAATTGAGTAAGCGATGGAGTTGTCCCGAGAGCCGATCGGCGGACTTCCTTTTAAAGAGGAGGCTTGTGCCCTACGCGTTAAACGACCCCCTAAATCGATCTTGCTCCGTCCAGATAATTGCCACCTCTTAAACGGCACCGTCTCTGCCTTTTTTGTCGGATCGTGTGTACTCCGCACTTAGTTCCCATCAAGGTAGATTCACATTCCATTCTTAAACTAATTTTTATATGCATGAGATGTGTGTTTATACATTCCCTCGTATAACTGATATTAATAGAATTTTTTGACAAAGAAGAAAGCAATATTGATGTTTTATTTTAGTTATGATATCATCATACGAGATTAAATGTTCGATCTTAATATGTTCCATATGGATCTTGGGAACCAATATGTGCTAAATGCTACTAAAAATATGCATTTTAATTTTAATTTTTTTGTAGTTAATCGGAGATAAATTTTGATCACCTTTTTTCAAATGAAAACTGTACGTGTTCTGCTATATTATGATGGATCAATTGAACATGGCGGCCAAGAAGGAATACATTATAATCAACCTCCACATAAATGTTTGAAATTGAGCACGGGAACACGCTTTACTGAGTTGGTTGATCAGATACATACAGTTCTAACAATTCCAGTACAGAGACATATCATCAGATTGATGTGGAGATCTCCAATATTGCATCAAAAATATGTGCTTCTTCCAATTGAGGATGACGACGATGTGGAGCACATGTTGACATTTCCCTCGAAGTGTTCAGAATATCAGTGTATTGAACTCTATGTTTTAAAGGATGATGTTCCAGAACCATATAGTGTTGGTCATATAGAGAATGTTCGAGACAATTCTCCTATAGTCCAGCAGCAGGAACAGGTTAGGACACCAGTGGATTTCCCAATGATTGAGGGATTTATGCCAGCAGTGCAAGTGATGATGTGGTAAACAATCAGTGTAATATTGATAGTCGAGGAATGGAGTCAGATGAAAGTGCAGATGATGGCTATTGGCCTGAACATGATGACTCAGATGAAGAGTCAAATGAAGATGAAGGTTATATGGAGACGTGGTAGTTCATGACACTAGCTTTAGTTCCATTCCTGCATACACTCATCCAGAACCTATTCCAACTCAGGTACATGATCATCAAGCCTTTGCATATGAACAAGTATCGAAATTTTATAATGAATTAAATTTGCATGATGGTGGATGTGTCAGTACTCCAAGAGAGTTACCCTTCAAATCTCAATTTTGGGATCCATCAATGACTGAGTTTACTAAAGGATTATTGTTTAATACTAAAGATAAACTGAATATAGCATGTGAAATGTATCACATCAAGAAGCATCGCATATATAATGTGGTGGAGTCGAAGAAACTATTCTGGTCTGTGAGATGTGCCTCTTCAAGTACTGCCCAACGGTGTCCATGGAGGTTGTGTGCTACCAAGTTGACGAAGCATGAATTTTTTGAGATCACAAGGTATGAAGGGCCGCACTCTTGTTTATTCAGTAATTTAACTCGGGATAACAAACATATTACATCTCGAGTTATTAGCCATGCTGTTCGACACATTGTGGAGAAAGATCCAAGTGTGAATATTGAAGCTATTATAGCAACCATTGCAGAACAATTTCACTATACAGTGTCATATGCCAAAGCATGGCATGGAAAGCAGAGAGCATTGATTGATATATTTGGTTAATGGGAACCGTCATATGCAAAGCTTCCTAGATACATGCTTGCACTGCAGAATGCTAACCCTGGAACAGTTGTATGTTGGGATTTCTACAGTGAAGCAAGTTCTTCTGAATGGGTCCTGAATTATGTATTTTGGGCATTTCAACCATATGTTGAGGGGTTTTGGTATTGTCTCCCGGTGATTTCTATTGATGGAACACATCTTTATGGAAAGTACCGGGGGAAGATGCTGATCGCGACAGGCACTGATGTTGACAATAGGATATTTCCACTGGCCTATGCAATTGTGGATGAAGAGTGTACAACTAGCTGGAGCTGGTTTTTGCTGAGGCTTAGGAGGCATGTTGTGAAAGATAGAAATGACATTTGTCTTATATCTGACCGACATCCTGGTATACTAAGTGCCATAGCTGATAATGAAATTGGATGGGCTCCATCAAGAGCTTATCATCGATATTGTTTGAGACATGTTTGCAGTAATTTTAACTCAAGATTCTCAAATGTTCAGTTGAAAAGAGCAGTATGGAAAGCAGGGAGCAAACATCAGCTTCAGAAGCTTAACTTTCTGATGGAAAGGATTAAAACAGTCAATGCAGAAGCTTGGACTTGGTTATCGGAGTTAGAGCCGGAGAAGTGGACATTGGTACATGACGGGGGCTTTCGCTACGGTACATTGACAACCAATCTCTCGAAGGTTTTTAATTGCATGTTGAGGGGAGCAAGAAATGTTCCAATTACTGCGTGTGTGTAGATGACATTTCATCGTCTCGTTAAATACTTCAACACGAGATGCGCAGAAGCCTTAAGGTATGTACAGGAGAACCCTAACAACCTTTTCACTCCTTATATTTTGATTAAGGTTGCTGAAGGTCAGGCCAAAGATAATGAGCACAGTGTAACTAGATACAACATACAAAGAGCTACTTATGAAGTAGTGACAAGGAGGTTCAGTGAAGCTCTCAGGGGTGGAGCCAACGTTCAGACTGTTTCTTTTAGTGACCATATTTGTTCATGTGGAAAGTGGACAATATATAAATATCCATGTACACATGTGGTAGCAGTGTGCCAAGAGATTGGCATGGACTCAGCGGCTTTTGTTGATGAAGTATATAGTATTCGCTCCTACATTACTGCCTGGGTGGGGAGTTCAACCTGGTACCACACGAAGACTACTGGTTGCAAACACCGATCACGTGCATACCTGATCGAGATCGTCTTAGGCCGAAGAAAAGAGGAAAGCCAAAGTCAACTCGGATCCATAACGAGATGGATGAGGTTCAGCCTACAAGAACAAGTCGATGTTCTATTTGCAAGCAAACGGGTCATTCCAGACGCCGTTGTCCTAATGTAACTGGTGGACCTTCAGGATCATAAATTTATGCACTCTTTAAGTAAAATGGCCATTCTTGCGCCTATGATGTACTTGTCTTAGGAACAAGACTATATATTGATGCATTTATGACGTACTTGTGCCTATGACTTTCATAATTTATGAATGCATTTACTTTTTGTCATGATTGGCAATTGATGACGTAAGTTTCGATTGGTTTCGGTCGAGTTTTGATTGAGTTTTGGCATTGATTGATGTCTTTCTATTTTGCATTTGGCACTCAGGCAAATGCACAAAAAATTTTCGGACTGAAATGAGTTTCAAGGAAGGGGGGGGGGGGGGTTGGGGTAATTTCTACTGAATTTCTACTGAATTTTAAGTCCCCTAGCTGACGGGGCCGAGCCTTAGGGGGTGAAGTGGCTGCGGGAAAATGCTATTTAGCGTTTTCCCCTTTAACACCATTTCCATAATAAGTTTAGATTCCATCCCTTTCCTTTAAAACCGATGCCTTTTGGCACCGGTTTGAAAAACGACTCGTCTCATTCGTTCCATGGTCTGCCATCTGACATGACTTTATTTGGCTTCATTAAAATAAGAATGAGACGACACCCATACCGGTGCGACGAGTAAGGATGATCTAAAGCAGAGCCGTCTATACTGATCCTTGTTTTCGCTAGAAAAAACATCTTCATTTTTTTTTTGTCTCATTAAACTGTTAACGGGGCTATAACGAAGATGCCCGATCGAATAAATAAGTATTATATATATATATATAATTATTTTATTAAAATTATAATTTATTAAAAATAAAAAATAAATATTTTAGAATAAGATATAGACTAATCGAGAACAATCAAAGATGATATTGAAACATATAAGGTAGTGTTTGATAGAAAAATATTATCCATGGATTAGTGTATGCCCCTAGCTATCCCTAGGGATATCCCTTGGCTATCCCATTAATTATATCAATGCAAAAAGGTAAATCCATAGGATAACTTTTTTTACTCTTATTTAGAGGGATAACCAGCTATTTCTGCATTTTTTAGGGAATAAATTGAGGGGATAACCCATGGTTAACCATGAATTATCCCTTTGGTTAACTTTATTCCCAGTTATCCCTTATAGTTATGGATTTTGGGAATAAGAGGGGATATCCCCTGGATATCCCATCTTATTCCCTATTTCAAACACTACCTAAGAGATTCTTCGACTTCTAGGATAAGAAAGAATAAAATAAAAAGTGAAAATTTAAAGCAAAAAATAAAAAGATATCTTTCTTTAAAAATAAAGAAAGAGATGAGCGTACCAGAGAAAGAAAAAGTTTTGGAGGGCGTCATGGGACAGGGCAAAGATAAACGATGGATTGATGGAGCTAGGTTCTCGTCTGGTTCAGAACTTCAGATCGGCTACATGACGACTGCGTGAAAGAAAGAAGAGAAAGAGTCAAATTACATATATTTTATTTATTTATAATTTTTAATATATTCATATATATATATATATATATATATATAATTTAAATATTATATTAAAGTTAACAGGACGGGATGGTGTTGACCCAATTGATGATTTTGATGATTAACAAAACAATTTGAGTATAACTAATGGAGGCTCTAATGATTTTGATTAAGTGTTTCAGATTATAAGTCTATTGAATGATCAAAATCAGGAGTTACATCGTGTTCTGGATCGAATCTAATGTCTAGGTAAAATTGCAGACATTAGAGTCGACTCCGAGAATCACAGAGCCGACTCCGGATCTGGCACGGAAGTTAGAGTCGACTCCGAGACTGTTAGAGTCGACTCTCACAGAAGAAGCAGAACGTCGATTTTTCTGGCCCCAACCTAGAGTCGACTCCGGGTAAGTTAGAGTCGACTCCAGAAAAGTTTCTTGTCGACCCCAGAAAAGTCAGAGACGACTCCAGAAATAACGTTTTAAAATGTTTCGAGTTAGAGCCGACTCCAAAAAGTTAGAGTCGACTCCAACCCACCTGGAATGAAAAATCAAATTGCCAGATCAGCTCTAACGGTAATATTTCTATTTTACCTTATTTCTAACGGATATATTTTGCTACAAGGTACACTCCAACGGATAGTTTTCTTCCAAAAATGGTTTGAAAGAAATCTATAAAAAGGGAAGACTATTGTTCAAAAATAAAAAAGAAAAAGAGAAAAACGAAAAACAAAGAAGAAATCGGAAATAGAGAAATCCCATTTCAAAAATCCAAAAAAGAGAGAGCCTGAATCTCAAGAGGAAAACCTTCTAGCTCAAATCCACTCCACTCCAAAAAGCTCAAGAGGAATCCAAGGCATTCAAATCAAAGTTTTGGTGGATTTCCCAACTTGGAGAAAGAAGTTCAGCTTCTTGCTTTTCAACCCTTCTCAACTGCTTCAACTGTGAAGAATCGGAGCTGAGGCTTGATTCAATCTAGCAAGGAGAAGAAGAAAAGAGAAAAGAAGAAAAGCTCAAAAGCCAACCACCATCTACAAATCAGGCTTTTCTAAACTTGTTATTTTATTTGATATCTGCTCATTAAGGAGCTTTGTATTTGAAAAACATATTTCATTTGTTTGTATCTAGTTCAATCTGGGGGATTGAACTAGTGGAGGTAGTCTTACCTCGGTTCAAGCTTGGTTAAGCTTGTGTTAGGGTTTTTGTGCTGGTGAGCCCTTGAAAACCAGCTGGGTTCGTTGTGCGCCCGGGAAAACAACAAGTTTGAGTTGTGAGCTTGTAAAACAACTCAGCTGTAATCAGGTGATTATAGTGTGGACCCAAGTGAATCTTGGGAGTGGACGTAGGTGTTGGATACACCGAACCACTATAAAATCTTTGTGTTTGCCGTGCTTATTGACTCTATCTCTATCTCTGTCTTATTTCTGCACTTTATATTTACTTGCATTGCCTTCATTCATCTTAAGCAAACTATTTTAAAAGGCTAATTTTTTAAAGAACCCAATTCACCCCCCCCCCCCTCTTGGGTTGTCATCTGGGCCAACAATTGGTATCAGAGCTAGTGCTCATTAGATTTTGATCACACGATCAAGAGCTAAAGTTCCAAATGGCAACACAAGTTGGATCATTTGCTGAAGGTCATTCTACGAATAGACCTCCACTGTTTAATGGCTCAAATTATTCTTATTGGAAAGCTAGAATGAGGATATTCATTCAAGCTTCTGATTATGAGCTATGGGGTGTTATAATTAATGGACCTAGTACACCCACACATGTTATTGATGGCACTATTGTTCCTAAGCCCGAAAGGGACTGGAATGATAATGATAGGAAGATGGCACATCTTAACGCTAAAGCCATGAATGTATTATATTGCTCCTTAGACGCTAATGAATTTAATAGAATCTCCACTTGTAATTCCGCAAAGGAGATTTGGGATAGATTAGAGGTTACCATGAGGGTACCAACCAAGTAAAAGAATCTAAAATTAATATTCTTGTTCATAAATATGAATTATTTAGCATGGAACAATCTGAAACCATTGCATGCATGTACACTAGATTTACAGATATTGTAAATGGTTTGAAAAGTCTTGGTAAGACATATACTAACTCTGAACTTGTTCAAAAAATTCTTAGGTCATTACCAAGATCATGGGAAGCAAAAATGACTGCAATCCAAGAAGCTAAGGACCTCAACACTTTACCCTTAGAGGAGCTTCTAGGATCTCTTATGACCCATGAGCTGACTATGAAGCAGCATGTAGAGGAGGACACAAAGAAGAAAAATGATTGCCCTCAAAGCTGCAAAAGAAGAAGAGAGCAGCAGCGATGATGATGATGATGATGATGATGAGACTGCTCTCTTAGCAAAGAAATTTAAAAGATTTATGAGGAGAAAGAAACCCTTCCACAAGAAGAAATTTGGAGCAAAGTGGAAGGAGAAAAGGATAAAAACAAGGACAAGGACAAAGAAAAAGAGAAAGACCCCTTGACTTGCTATGAGTGTAAAAACCGGGGCATTTTAGGAATGAATGTCCTAAATTGAAGAAAGCCTACAAAAAGAAAAAGAAGGCTTATGTGGCGACTTGGAGTGATAGCGAGGAATCTTCTTCCGAAGAAGAAGAACAAAAGGAAGTCGCAAACGTATGTTTCATGGCGGACGACAACGATGAGGTAAGTTCCGAAACCCTTGCGATGAATTTGCCTTTGATGAACTTTTGATGCTTTTAATGAACTTGTTAGCGATTTCAAAGTTTTGAAAAAGAAATACAAGATTTTGAAAAATGAAAATTTAACTTTCATTAAGAAAAGAAAATCTTAATAATGAAGTTGAGAAATTTAAATCTGAAAATGAATTTTAGTAAAGAAAAAGAACAATCTTAATGAAAATGATAAACTAAGAAAGAGGTTGAAAAATATAAGAACATAGTTGATAAGTTTACCTTAAGCTCAACTAAACTAGACATGTTATTAAATAGTCAAAAAGCAGTTTTTGACAAAGCAGGATTAGGGTATAACACTTTAAGAAAACAAAAATCACTGAAAAATATTTTTGTGCGTGCTGGCCAAAGTAATTTTACATGCTTTAAATGTAATCAAAAGGACATAAATCTTATGAATGTAAAATTCTAAAACCTAATAAAAACTTAAATGTTAAAGGAAGAAAATATGGGTTCCGAAAGGAACAATATTTGTTGCTACTAACCATGAAGGACCCAAGAAAGCTTGGGTACCTAAACATAAAGTCTGATTTTATTGCAGGAATGTCTTGTGGCCAAGAGATCAAAGAGAAAGTGGTATCTTGATAGTGGCTGCTCAAGACATATGACGGGTGACAAAGAAGAATTCATCACCCTTGAAGAAAAGAAGGAGGAGTTGTTACATTTGGCGACAATGGCAAAGGCCAAATCTTGGGGTTTGGTAACATTCAAATAACTCCCTCCACATATATTGAGAATGTACTTTATGTTGATGGTTTAAAGCATAACTTAATTAGTATAAGTCAATTATGTGACAAAGGTTTTAAAGTATCATTTGAATCTTCTTTATGCACTGTAGCTAATCCCATTGATAATAGCATTGTTTTATTGGAAATAGAAATGGCAATGTATACTTGATTGATTTAGACAAATTGTCTACTAATAATCATTGCTTAGTTGCTAATAATGCTAATATGAATGAGATTGGTTGGTTGTGGCATCGAAGATTAGGTCACGCAAGCACACACCTGATTTCAAAACTAATTAGAATGGATTTAGTAAAAGGTTACCTAAATTAGATTTTGAAAATAACAAAATATGTGATGCATGTCAGTTTGGAAAACAAACGAGAAGTTCTTTTAAATCTAAAAATATTGTTTCAACTTCTAGGCCATTAGAGCTACTTCACATGGACCTTTTTGGACCAACTAGAACCACAAGTCTAGGAGGAAAGAAATATGGTCTTGTGATAGTAGATGATTACTCTAGATTCACTTGGGTAATGTTTTTAGCTCACAAAGATGAGACTTTCTCGATATTCTGAAATTCTTCAAGAAAGTAACAAATGAGAAAAACACTACCATAGTGTCTCTAAGAAGTGATCATGGAACTGAATTTGAAAATCACTTATTTGAAAGTTTTTGCAATGAAAATGGTATTAATCATAATTTTTCTGCACCTAGGACCCCACAACAAAATGGAGTAGTTGAAAGGAAAAATAGGACTCTAGAAGACATGGCCCGTACCATGCTATGTGAAAGTAAACTCCCGAAATACTTTTGGGCGGAAGCTATTAACACAGCATGTTACATCCTAAATAGAGCCTTAATAAGACCTATTTTAAAGAAAACACCTTATGAATTATGGCATGATAGAAAACCCAACATTAAATATTTTCATGCATTTGGTTGTAAATGTTTTATTCATAATAATGGTAAAACAACTTAGGTAAATTTGATGCAAAATCTGATGAAGGAATATTCTTAGGTTATTCAACAACTAGTAAAGCATATAGAGTGTTCAATAAAGGAAGCCTAATTGTTGAAGAATCTATTCATGTAGTTTTTGATGAATCTTTAGCATCAAGTTCCAAAAGGATTGATGATGAGGAAGATACAAACATTCTCGAAAACAATCTTGAAAAACTTAATATTGATGTATCTTCAGATCATGAACAAGAAGTTAAAGATAATGATTCGCCTAATGCTGATGATATTAATACTAATCATAATGATATAGATCTACCAAGAGATTGGAGATACGCTTATAGTCATCCCAAGGAATTGATTATAGGTGATCCATCTCAAGGAATAAGAACTAGATCATCTATGAGAAATATTAGTAATCACCTTGCATTTGTTTCTCAAATTGAACCTAAAACCATTGAAGAAGCTGAAAAAGATAATAATTGGATGCTAGCTATGCAAGAAGAATTAAACCAATTCACTAGAAATAATGTATGGACATTAGTGGAAAGACCTAAAGATCATTCTGTTATAGGATCAAAATGGGTTTTTAGAAATAAACTAGATGAAAATGGCATAGTAATTAGAAACAAAGCTAGATTAGTTGCAAAAGGATATAATCAAGAAGAAGGTATTGATTTTGATGAAACCTTTGCACCTGTAGCTAGATTAGAAGCCATTAGGCTATTACTGCATTTGCATGTCACATGAACTTTAATTTATTTCAAATGGATGTCAAAAGTGCATTTTTAAATGGATTAATAAATGAAGAAGTATATGTAGAACAACCACCAGGTTTTGAAGATCATGAATTTTCAAATCACGTTTTTAAATTGCACAAGGCATTATATGGTTTGAAACAAGCACCTAGAGCTTGGTATGATAGACTAAGTAAATTTTTGATTGAAAATGATTTTACAAGAGGAAATGTTGATAAAACATTGTTTTTGAAAAGAAAAGATAAAGATTTACTTGTAGTTCAAATTTATGTTGATGACATTGTATTTGGTGCTACTAACAATCTTCTATGTCAAGAGTTTGCTAAGTTAATGCAGGGAGAATTTGAAATGAGCATGATGGGAGAACTCAATTTCTTCCTTGGACTCCAAATCAAACAAAGCAAAGAGGGAATCTTTATCAACCAAACAAAGTACACAAGAGAAATTCTAAAGAAGTTTGGTATGGAATCAATAAAACCCCTCGGAACACCAATGAGTCCTTCATGCAAGCTGGACAAAGATGAAGAAGGTAAGAAGGTTGATCAAAAATATTATCGAGGTATAATCGGATCCCTACTTTACTTAACTGCAAGTAGACCAGACATAATGTTTGCTGTTTGCTTATGTGCTAGATTTCAGTCTGAACCTAAAGAATCACATTTAATTGCTGTTAAAAGAATACTAAGATACTTAAGTGGAACAAAAAATGTAGGTTTATGGTATTCTAGAGACTCAACATTAAATCTGATTGCTTATTCTGATTCTGATTATGCTGGATGTAAGTTAGATAGAAAAAGCACAAGTGGTGCATGCCAATTTTTAGGAAGTAACTTAATCTCATGGTTTAGCAAAAAGCAAAATTCGGTTGCATTATCTACTGCTGAAGCAGAATATGTTGCAGCTGGAAGTTGCTGTGCTCAAATCCTATGGATTAAGAGACAACTTGAAGACTATGGTATCACACTTGATAAGACACCTATAAGATGTGATAATACAAGTGCAATAAATCTAACTAAAAATCCAATTCAACATTCAAGAACAAAGCATATTGAAATAAGATATCACTTTATAAGAGAACATGTAGCCAATAATGAAATTTGTCTTGATTATGTGAATACTGAAGAACAACTGGCAGATATATTAACAAAACCCTTAAGTGAAGAGAGATTTTGTTATCTTAGAGGAGAATTAGGAGTTTGTGATCCTTTGGAATAGTTTTCTGAAACTCTTAAGGACATCTATCTAGATTTCATCAATTTCTTGAAAAATCTCGATATTCAATAAGGAAATCTATCTAGATCTTGATTCATTGTTTCCCCAATTGCTAAGGAACATTATCTAGAATTTGATGATTAATTTGAATAGTTTCAATCCTTGAAACTTGATTTTTTATCTCTGAAACTGTTAGAGTCGACTCTGACAGTTTGTGGAGTCGACACCTGAGTTTTTGATGTTCTGTCTAAGCAATTAGAGCCGACTCTGGCTTTTGTAGAGCCGACTCTAATTCGAGCGCTGACAGACTTTCTGGTTCGGAGCCGACACCCAGTTTTCGGGAGTCGACTCTAAGTCGAGCTAGGTCAAAAATAAAAAGGCGGAGTCGACCCCAAATCATTCCATCCGTCTCCCAAAACCTCTCCAAAAAGCTCCAAAGCCTTTCCAACTTCCCCAATCTACTCAAAACCTTTGATTAACTTCCAATCTTCTCAATGGCACCTAAGAGGCGCGGTTTCGTCGGTGGAGCGTCCGTTCCAACAAGGCGACGCACTATTCGGAGGCAACCCTCGCCATCCTCCTCTTCGGCCACTCAAGAGGATTCCCCTCCTTCACCCTCTTCACCAAAGTTGATCATTTAGCCGGTAAGACCATTACAACTGGAAGAAAGGTGAATTTTGATTTCTTTGAGTCGGAAGGATTCACTATAGGAAGATGTTTGAAAGAAATGGGGTGGGAAAAGATTTGCTCATTAGATATCCCCACTTATCCAGCCTTAGTGAGAGAGTTTTACAATGGTTTAAGTAGAGGAGAAGGTGGTTTAATCAGTATAGTAAGAGGAACAAGAGTTACAATAACCTCTGAGATCTTGGAAATTTATTGGAAATGCCCACAATCGGTTAATGGAATATCAACATGATGATAGAAGTGGAGCATTGACAAGAATGTTAGGGAGAGATGTAACCGAGTTTGAGGAAATCCTTGCAAATCAATTAAATCTAGAACTCAGGTTACTACATAACATCTGTGGAAGAATCTTATTTCCAAAAATTGGTAGATTCGAGTATGTCTCGGAGCGAGACGTTCTTTTGATGGATTGCATAATTACTGGAAGGCCAGTCAACTTAGCTGGCATGATGATTGGATATATGGCAGAGGCAGCTACAAAGAAAAGATCTACACTGCCATATGGTATGATTTTGACATTAATCTTTAGAAGCCAAGGTGTGCTCATTATGGAGAATGAACCCCTAAGAAAATTGAGACACACTGACTATTATAGCATTCTACTATTCATCGGATGGGCTTCAAGAAGTTGAATGGTGTTTGGATGAAAGGAGGAAGAGAGGAAAGAGCAGAAAGAGATAGAGCAGAAGAACCAGAGTAGAAGACATCCCTGGACCATCCACTGAGGGACCATCAGTCCCTGATCCATCTATTGCGGGACCATCTTCAGCTGGACCTTCAGAGGCCGGACCTAGTCTATTCCCTCACCTCCACATCAGTCTATGCTTCTGGAGATTCTCTGATGAACAGATTGGTCAGTTGAGAGCTTTGCTTGCTGAGTATGATAGTCAGAGATCTCATGAAATTAATCAATTAAAAGAAGACTTTAATCAGTTGAAAGAAGAACTTAATTCGAGACTGGACATGATCTCCTTTACCTTAAGCAATTCTGTTGAATCCTTTGGTGCTGACTTCACAAAATCTTTGAAAGGATGGAAGGCATTGCTGATGGGTCGGGATCTTATGTTCATGCAACTGGTCAACTGAAGAAGGACATTGACCTTGCAGTCTCACAATTGAAGCTTGCCTTGAAAACTTTAAGAAATCCAAAAAGATGATGTAATGGAAATCATAGGTCATTTGAAGAAAATTGTATTCAAACACATCTGACCTTGATTTTGATTTTGATAGTTTGTACTTAGGAAGTTTTTGAATATCTAATGTATTTCATTTTGGAATGTACATGAATCAACTAATGTAATGTTCTTACTTATGAAATGCAATTTCACATTTTCAAATATTGACTGCTTGAATCCCTATGTTTATTAACTTTCTTTATCTAATACTCTCCTTATTGCTGATAACAAAAAAGGGGGAGAGATGGTTGAATATGCATATGAATATGCAAAGAAAAGACTTGAAATTTTAATGAAAGGAATATGCATAAAGAAAGAAAGAAAGGGGGAGAAATGATTGTTTATGCAAGATAACTTGAAATTTAATCAGTTAAAATTGATGCTTATATATAGGGGGAGCTATTCAATGCAGGGGGAGCTTAACAAAAAGCTCAATTGCAATTTTCTGCACATTTAGATTAAATATTCATAATTGATGGATTATATTGAACTCATGCACAATTTTAAAAGTTTACTTTGAATATTGGCATCAAATCCTTCATTAAAAATGTTTTAAGTTTTAAAATGACTATAATCTTAGTTCGAATGAATTTTTGAATGCATATACTCAAAGTTTTTGTTATCATCAAAAAGGGGGAGATTGTTGACCCAATTGATGATTTTGATGATTAACAAAACTATTTGAGTATAACTAATGGAGGCTCTAATGATTTTGATTAAGTGTTTCAGATTATAAGTCTATTGAATGATCAAAATCAGGAGTTACATCGTGTTCTGGATCGAATCTAATGTCTAGGTAAAATTGCAGACATTAGAGTCGACTCCGAGAATCACAGAGCCGACTCCGGATCTGGCACGGAAGTTAGAGTCGACTCCGAGACTGTTAGAGTCGACTCTCACAGAAGAAGCAGAACGTCGATTTTTCTGGCCCCGACCTAGAGTCGACTCCGGGTAAGTTAGAGTCGACTCCAGAAAAGTTTCTTGTCGACCCCAGAAAAGTCAGAGACGACTCCAGAAATAACGTTTTAAATGTTTCGAGTTAGAGCCGACTCCAGAAAAGTTAGAGTCGACTCCAACCCACCTGGAACGAAAAATCAAATTGCCAGATCAGCTCTAACGGTAATATTTCTATTTTACCTTATTTCTAACGGATATATTTTGTTACAAGGTACACTCCAACGGATAGTTTTCTTCCAAAAATGGTTTGAAAGAAATCTATAAAAAGGGAAGACTATTGTTCAAAAAAAAAAGAAAAAGAAAAAAAAAAAAGAAAATCGGAAATAGAGAAATCCCATTTCAAAAATCCGAAAAGAGAGAGCCTGAATCTCAAGAGGAAAACCTTCTAGCTCAAATCCACTCCACTCCAAAAAGCTCAAGAGGAATCCAAGGCATTCAAATCAAAGTTTTGGTGGATTTCCCAACTTGGAGAAAGAGATTCAGTTTCTTGCTTTTCAACCCTTCTCAACTGCTTCAACTGTGAAGAATCGGAGCTGAGGCTTGATTCAATCCAGCAAGGAGAAGAAGAAAAGAAGAAAAGAAGAAAAGCTCAAAAGCCAACCAATCTAAATCAGGCTTTTCTAAACCTTGTTATTTTATTTGATTATTGCTCATTGAGGAGCTTTGTAATTGAAAAAATATTTCATTTGTTTGTATCTAGTTCAATCTGGGGGATTGAACTAGTGGAGGTAGTCTTACCTCGGTTCAAGCTTGGTTAAGCTTGTGTTAGGGTTTTTGTGCTGGTGAGCCCTTGAAAACCAGCTGGGTTCGTTGTGCGCCCGGGAAAACAACAAGTTTGAGTTGTGAGCTTGTAAAACAACTCGGCTGTAATCAGGTGATTATAGTGTGGACCCAAGTGAATCTTGGGAGTGGACGTAGGTGTTGGATACACCGAACCACTATAAAATCTTTGTGTTTGCCGTGCTTCATTGACTCTATCTCTATCTCTATCTTATTCACTGCACTTTATAGTTACTTGCTATTGCCTTCATTCATCTTAAGCAAACTATTTTAAAAGGCTAATTTTTTAAAAGAACCCAATTCACCCCCCCTCTTGGGTTGTCATCTGAGGCAACAGATGTAAACGGGGATATCATTCCCGGACCGTTTACCGTTAACAAAAAAATCTTTGTCACCCGTTAAGGTTTAGACCGGGGATGCTTCGACCCATTAAAAATGGTACCGTGCCAAATGTAGGGATGACAATTTTTTCCATTTGGTCGTTTACCCGGTTGGTACTATTTATAACGGGTAGGGGAATCCGGTCTAAACGGCTTAATAGGTAATGGAGATTTCGTTAATGGCTAAACGCCCCATCTTCGTTAACTTTAATATATATATATATATATATATATATTAAAAATTAAAAATAAATAAAATATATATAATCTTGACTTTTGTTCTTGCTTCTTTTATGCAGACGTAGCCGATCTTGCTCTTCTTTTTTTTTCACGCAGTCGATCTTGCTCTTCTTTTTTTTTTTCACGCAGCTGATATAAAAAACCTAGCTCATAGCTCCATCAGTCCATCGTCTATCTTCATAATGTCCTCATCGCAGTCAATCTTGCTTTTTTTTCACGCAGCCGATATAAAGAACCTAGCTCCTAGCTTTATCAGTCTATCGTCTATCTTTGTAATGCCCCATCGACGCACTCCAACATCTTTTTCTTTCTTTGGTATGCTCATCTCTTTTTAAAGAAAGAACGGAAACATTTTTCTAATGGGGATGGGGATAGATATCGACCATCCTAATTCAAGTGGTACGAGAGAGAGAGAGAGAGAGGGACGTTCGGAGGGATATACCATAGAGAGAGAGAGAGAGAGAGAGAGAGAGGGACGTTCGGAGGGATGGTCCGTCCCCATCCTCTTTCTTCGGAGGGATGGTATGTATCCTAGAACTTAAAGAAATCTTATATGTATCAACATCATCTAAACGGTACATGTTTATATGGCTTGGTATCTTTGTTTTTACCTCGTTAATTGCTTAATGGGTCAAAAAATGGGAATATTTTTTCTAATGGGGATGGAGACCGATATCAATCATCCTAATTCAAGTGGCTAGAGAGAGAGAGAGAGAGAGAGAGAGAGAGAGAGAGAGGGGGGGGGGGGGGGGGGACGTCCAGAGGGATGATATGTCCTCATCCCCTCTATTCGAAGGAATGATACGTATTTTAGAAGTTAAAGAATTTTAATATGTATCAATATCATCTAAACGGAATCTATTTATTCGGCCAAACATCTTTATCTTCATCTCTGGTTAATGGGTAAAAGAATGAGAATAATTTTTCTAATGGTGGCGGGAAACGGGGGGGGGGAGGGGATGGGACGTCCCCTGTCCCCATCACCTCTCTCTTAATGGTGGCGGGGGAATCGAAGAGAGAGGAGAGAGCAATTTTTCGGTACCTTTCCTATCCCTTATCTCTCTCTCTCTCTCAAATCAGTTGAAATGGTATTAAAATTGTCACTTGATTGAATTTCTCTCTCAAATCAGTTGAAATGGTATTAAAATTGTCACTTGATTGAAATGATACTTTTTGAATGAATTTTCGCCACACCAATTGAGCCTTTGTGCTGACACGACGAAGTAAAAAGTGATGAAATGAAATAAAAAATATTATTTAAAATAATTTTTTTATTTTAATATTATTTTTTAAAATCTTTACTTTTCATCTTATTTTTGTTAAACCGGTGCCCCTGATCAATTAGTCCTTCCTGACTTTTCTCAAAAAAAAAAAAAAAAAAATCCCATCTGGTATTAACGTCATAAAACAAGAGTATATATTATCAAAATTTTAGAGAGTTTTTAACCATATTGTGAAGCATGATATGGGTTAATGTTTAAAATTTAAAAATTAAAATTAAGCTGATTTTTTATAATTCAATCGATTTAATAATTTTTTAAAATTTATTAAATTATATAAAAATTATTTGTAATAATAAAATCGGATTGATGATTAATTTTTGAATGGACTGGTCCGGCCCACGTAAGTCCGATTTTCAAAACGGGGAAGGGAAAAACGGGGAACAGGAAAAGGGCTGGGATTCGGTAGCCGTCACCCTCTAATCTATAAAAAGGAGGGGAAACCGCGGATGCTTGTAACGCAGCCCCATCCGACGGTCTCCCGCCCCCGTTTGAGAGATCTTCGGTTGATTGGAAAGCGAGGCCCGCTTTCTTCCAAAATTTGAAGGAAGCGCGTTCTCTCCGTCTCCATATCATGGCTCCATGCCTGTTGAAGCCAAACCAAGTCGCTAAGTTCGCCCTCTGCGTTGCCGCTGGTGGTTTGATGCTGAGGTCCGATGTGGCCGCCACCGCTACCACCACCTAGACTCGGCATTCGAGGTATGCTTCTTTGCAAATCTCATTCTGGGGCTCATGCTGATGTACCGTTTCACTGTGGCACCTGTCTGTTCTACCACCACCGGCAACGGCAAACTCATGATGGCGTGGGTGACTCTGTTCATGTCCGTTGTCACCATCGCCCTGAGTTCTTATCTCATGATCTTCGCAAATTGATCAGACGCGCTGGACGAGGCCAGAATCGGGCGTCAAGGACCAGGCGGACGGCGCCGCTCTGACCCACGGTGTGTGAGATATATGTGCTCTTGGTTTTGTGAGTTGCTCTGTTGCTTGTGGTGTGTGTGAGATATATGTGCTCTTGGTTTTGTGAGTTGCTCTGTTGCTTGTGGTGTGTGTGAGATATATGTGCTCTTGGTTTTGTGAGTTCCTCTGTTGCTTGTGGTGTGCGTGAGATATATGTGAGATATATGTGCTCTTGGTTTGTGAGTTGCTCTGTTGCTTGTGGTGTGTGTGAGATATGTGTGCTCTTGGTTTTGTGAGTTGCTCTGTTATATAGGCTGTGTGAGAGAGATGGTTCTGATCCTACATGTAAGGGTGAAGTAATTTAATGAATGGTGGTGTACTTCAAAATGTCTCTCTTTCAGCAATTTTTAGTCTCTCGTAGATATACGTTGCACTAATACTTGAATTTTGGCCTTCTTTGATTTCATTCATTCAATCTTTTTTTTTTTTCTCTTAAACATAAAAAGTTGTTCGATTTGCTCCACTGGTTTCTGATAGTAGAGTGGATTCAACGGCCTCTATGAAAAAAAAACAGTTGAAGCAACAAAATACAAGAACTTAACGAACACATCGAGTCCAAATTGAAGGACCACGAAGGCCTCGCAGATAGGAGACTCTCAGGAGTTCAGTTCCCCTTTTGTCATAATCTCCTCTTTCGAGGACGCCTCTGGCTTTCCTTATTCAAGTAGGTTGGATCTTGACGCGGTATCGGAGCCCAAAATTAGTCCTTTTTATTCTGTTGTTCCTTAGTAATTTGTCTCATTAATCTTTTATAATCATATCATGTGAGCACTGATATGGAATCAGGGATTCCTTAATTTTCTCTTAGTTTTATTTATTTAGTAGAAAGTCTAGGACTTCTGCTGTTGTCAAGTTTTGGCCTCCTCTGTTTTTACTCTGTACAATCATCCAGATTTTTCTTTCCAGCAAATTCGTATGTCCAGTTTATGATTCAGTTTTTTTTAAAAAATTCTACAATTTTAATTATCAAAAGCTAACAACGATTTAATATTTTTCATTGATACCGGAAACTCCTTAACTTCTTCTTGTTGGACTTATATATTTTTCTTCTTCTTTCTACTTGTGGTAGATTTTTTCTTGATACGGTTAGTTAACAATTTAACAAAAGTCTGTAGCATATTAGTCCTACTCCAATCTTTCTGATCCTTAGTTTGAGTATGGGTCAAGATACATCTAACCACTCCTAGTAGGTCTTTAGACTCAAATATTTTCTCCTCTCCATCGTACTCATCTATCAGATGGGTATCAGCCTCATAGACCTCTCCCTCAAGCTCAACTAGGGACTCGGATTCAGTCTCAGGTAACTCATCTATATGAAGGGATCTGACTGGGCATTGGCTGATCATATGTCCCAGTTTGTTACATCTAAAGCATTTGATCTTGGGGTTGGAATTTCTTTGGACCTCTACAGATTTGCCCTTATCCTCTCTCTGGGGTATAGAGGTACTATTCTGGGGTCGACTCAACTCAGTTCGACTTGTACTGGGTTGGCTAGTGTTGGATCGACTCGAGAAAGTCTGACGGGGGTCTGAGTACTGGGTAGGTCTGGGACGACTAGGATAGGTCTGGCTAGATCCTGGATATGGGCTAGGGCTCTTGGTTGTCAGCTCCCCCTCCTCTCTGGGGCCACCGATAACACACCTGCACACTTGTGGTAATCGAATAGAGTTTTACTAGTCTTTATGTAGCGCTCCATAAAGAGCTAGAGAACCCCAACTAATTATCATAAGTGGCAGACACACGAAATCACATCATGTTAAAAACTTTTCATTTTCATCTCAATTATATACACAAATCACTCAAACAACACTAAGCATCAACCTGCTCAGATAATATTTTTCATGACATTCCTCAGGCAGTTTACAAGATCACATTCACAATCGACATCAAAATCCTAAGTGCACACATCATGCTCATAATTTTCTCCAAAACATAAGTCTCGTATTCATATCCAAAAAGGTCTAAAACATCATTACATCCCACTGTACACATACACATATACAAAATACAAATATCAAACCACACTCTCTCAATATACAAGGCTAGCATTTATACACCCTTGCATCCAAGCAAGCTTCACCAGCTAAGGGTTCTGTCCTGCTTATCTTGTGATCCTGGCAGAAATACTCACTGATCTGAAAAACATTTAAATCATAGAGGGATGAGACCTAAGTCCCAGTGACTGGATAACCATATAACTATAGAGAAATAGAGAACCATAACCTCTTATTTTCAATCGTATGCTGATACTATTTAGCTTGTACAACTCAAAGTACATTTTTAACATGATATCAGATAAAATAAAATGTAGCTTATTCTTCAAATAACATATCAGTACTGAAATACTCTATAATAACTTTTCACTGAAAGATAACTCATTAAGATAAAAATCCATGCATTACAATATGAAGATATGCATTCTTTATCTACAACCCAGACTCCCATCGGGATCTGCTTGCCCACTGGCATCTCAAGTAAGCTCTCCCTCTCGGGATAACTATTTGGCCCATTGGCCCTTTTTATATCACAACATATGCTTTTAGATCTCATGATGCTGGGCTGTGTGTGTAATGCCTCTGAGGTACCACCCTACAGTTGCCCTTCTATAGGTGTACTCTCATCGGGTGCGTGACTAGCAACAGGATCCCCGCACAAATAGCACCCCTTACCCGTGCGGTTCACCTGGCAAAGTGCTTTGTTCCTTAACCTGGAACCTCGGGTTTTCTCTCTGCCCCCACGGGCTATATATAGTAATCAGCTCACTGAGCTATGATTCATGCCCCCACGGGCTGCTCACAACCAGCCCCACTGGTCTGGTTCAGCGTGCACTCACCCCTGATTCTGGGGTTCATCGTACGATTTGTTCGCAAGGAGGTGCCGGCTCGATAGTAGTGTGCAATGCTCATGCTACAGTACAGTCTAAAGGGTGATCAGCCCCCTAGCTGCCTGATGCTCAGTATGATACATACATCATTTGTAAAGCTTTATCATGCAAATATGCCATGTATACATTAAAAATCCCCTCATCGAAACTCATGCTTATGTGTTTATGCTCAAAACTCCTGCTCGAAACTCATGCTTATTTCTTTATGCTTAAAACTCATGCTCAAAACTCATTTATCAGAATATCATATACTAGGTTCTCATTTTCATATTTAAAACATACATAATACTCTGCTAAACATAACATACCATAACTAGGTATTAATCTCATTATACTAGCTCAAATTAACTTCTCATTGCTAGATGAGAAACCCACTCACCTTAGTAGGTTACTCCTCGACTGGTACTCAACTCTGGTATTCCGGCTCCCTGGAATAACCCTCTTGACCTACGTCAACATACAGATACGATAGCTATTAGGATTACCTCCACACGAGGTTTTCCCACGAACCATGCATGCATACATGATCTATCCTCTAATATCTCATTATTTTCTTTCACCCTTTCTTACTCAAGATTACTTCTACTATTACCTCAAAATACAATAATCTAAGAAAATCTAAAGTCATACAAGATCTAGGGAAGCTATAGCTTACCTGGAGTCGAGCACAAACCCCAAGCTTCCCTTTCCCTTTCTCTTTCTTCCTCCTTTTTCTTCTTCTTCTTCTTCCTCTTCCTCTCTTTTCTCCTCTTCTTTCTCTTCTTTCTTTCTTTCTTTTCTCTGGCTGAACCCACATTTCCCTTTTTCTCTAATGACTTGGGGACCAAGTCATTGGAAACTTAAGGGTTAAGGCATGCCAAATTCCCCTTTTGCCCTCAAACACTCTTAACGCGCGCTTTTTGGAAAACACGTGGCTCACTTATAACCATGATATTTTGCCCTTAGATTTTCTTTTCCAAGTTGCCCTTAACACAATTAGCAATTGACATCGGAGCCTTTTCCCATTTTGCCCCTGATATAGCATTTTTTTAATCGATTTATAGCCCAGATTATCATTTTTCACTTAAATTGATACTTTTATGTAACATTTCTAAGAAAAGACTTTACCAGCTTGAAGAACTCGATTTTAGAAATCCAACGGTTCAAACGGCATCCAAATCGGACTTGAAACGGATTAAATATGAAATTCTCAAGATTTAACTCAGAAAAACCTGCCGTCTTGGAGTCGGCTCCAACAGATTTGGAGTCGGCTCCAGCAGAAATAGGTGTCGGCTCCAGAAAAGTAGGGGTCGACTCCAGAAAAGTAGGGGTCGACTCCAGCTCTGCAGGTGTCGACTCCAAAGCGTGCCGAAAGTTTAAAACCGTGCCGGAGTCGACTCCACTCAATAGTGTCGACTCCAACCACTAAAAACATCATTTCAGATAAAACTCAAACTAAACTTGATTTTTCTTGTGATTTAAACCCATTAAAACTTAAGTCTCTCAATTTCTTAAATCAAACTCATTAACATTCAGAAATATACTTATTTACTCCAAAATTTCTTCTCTTTACATTTATCAAAAGGCCAACACACCCACATTTCACTAAAACTTTCTGACTTTCATTTCAAATGAAAATGCCATAAATTACAAGGTTTTCAGGATGTTACAATTCTCCCCTCTTAAGAAATTTCGTCCCCGAAATTTAGCTAGATATATTTTCAAATAGATGGGGGTACTTCAATCTCATCTCATCCTCTCGCTCCCATGTAGCCTCCTCTTTTTGATGATTTAACCATTGCACCTTAACTAACGGAATTCTTTTACTGCGGAGCTGCTTAATCTCCCTACTCAAGATCTTCACTGGTTCTGTTGCAAATGATAAATCCCCCTGTAACTCTATAGTCTCAGACTGAATCACATGAGAGGAATCTGGCACATACCTCCTAAGCATTGATACATGAAATACATTATGAATCTGAGATAACTCTGGAGGTAAAGCCAATCTATAAGCTAGTGTCCCAACTCTTTCCAGAATTTCATAGGGTCCAATATACCTGGGACTCAACTTGCCTTTCTTTCCAAATCTCATAATACCTCGCCAAGGAGATACCTTCAGAAAGACTCTATCTCCAACTCAAACTTTACCTCTCTATGCTTTTTATCTGCATAGCTCTTCTGTCTATCCTGGGCTGCCTTTAATTTAGCTCTTATAATTTTAACTTGATCTGCTGTAAGCTGCACTAACTCAGGGCCTAACAGCCTTCTCTCTCCCTCCTCATCCCAACACACTGGAGTTCTACATTTTCTCCCATACAAGGCCTCATATGGTGCCATATCAATGCTAGAATGGTAGCTGTTATTGTAAGCAAACTCTATTAAAGGTAGATGATCATCCCAGCTACCAGAAAATTCCATGACACAAGCTCTCAGCATATCCTCCAGTGTCTGGATGGTTCTTTCTGACTGACCATCGGTTTGGGGATGAAATGCTGTACTGAACCTCAATTTAGTCCCCAAAGCTTTCTGTAATTCTGCCCAAAATTGAGATGTGAACCTTGGATCTCTATCTGATACTATCGATACTGGCACACCATGCCTACTCACAATTTCATGCACATATAATTCTGCTAATCTATCCAAGGTAAAGACAATCTTAATAGGCAGAAAATGAGCAGACTTAGTCAATCTATCAACTATCACCCATATAGCATCATTGCCCCTTCTGGTCTTTGGGAGTCCTACAACGAAATCCATAGTTATATGCTCCCATTTCCACTCTGGCACAAACAGAGGCTGAAGCTTTCCAGCTGGACACTGATGTTCAGCCTTAATCTGCTGACACACCAAACACTTAGATACATACTCAGCTATCTCCTTTTTCATACCATTCCACCAGTAATTCTGTTTGATAGTTCTATACATCTTAGTACTACCTGGATGCATTGAATAAGCTGAGCTATGTGCTTCCCTTAAAATCTGATCTTTCACTGATTCCACAGCTGGCACACAAACTCTGCCCTTGAATAATAACACTCCATCACCTCTAACAGAAAACTCTGACTGAGACCCACTCTGAATTAAATCTCTAGCTTTAAGCAATGTAGATCTAGCAACTGAGCTTCTCTTATTTCTTCTAGCATTTGGGGTCTCACTCTGAAAGTAGCCAACAAGGCTCCTGATTCTTCTACAGCTAGCTCTGCATCTAACCTCCTTAACTCAATCATCAAGGGTAGCTGTACGGTTCTGATAGAAGCCAATGTGGCCATAGACTTTCGACTCAAGGCATCAGCCACAACATTAGCTTTCCCTGGGTGATACTCAATAGTGCAATCATAGTCTTTAATCAATTCAATCCATCTTCTCTGCCTTAAATTCAATTCCTTCTGGGTCAGAATATATTTCAAGCTCTTATGATCAGTAAATATCTGGCATCTTCTTCCATACAAGTAGTGCCTCCAAACCTTCAATGCAAATATAACAGCAGCTAACTCCAAATCATGGGTGGGGTAATTCTTTTCATGGGATCTCAACTGTCTAGATATATAAGCCACCACTTTCCCATTCTGCATTAAAACACACCCCAAACCCTTCAATGAGGCATCACTATAGATCACATAATCACTGGCACTATCAGGTAGTATTAGGATTGGGGCTGAGGTTAATCTCTTTTTCAATTCATCCATACTCTTCTGGCATTCATTAGACCAATCAAACTTGATATTCTTTCTAAGCAGCTTAGTCATAGGAGAAGCCAAAATCGAGAAATTTTCTATAAATCTTCTATAATATCCTGCTAGCCCCAAGAAACTCCTCACCTCAGTCTGATTGGTAGGTGATACCCAATTACTATAGCTTCAATCTTTTGAGGATCTACCATAATACCTTCGGCTGAAACTACATGTCCCAAGAACTTTACCTCATCCAGCCAAAATTCACTTTTACTAAACTTTGCATATAATTGCTTTTCTCTTAATATCTGCAAAACTATCCTCAGATGCTGTTCATGCTCTTCACTACTTCTAGAATAAATCAAGATGTCATCAATGAATACTATCACAAATTTATCTAGATACTCTTGAAATACTTGATTCATCAGACCCATAAAAGCAGCTGGAGCATTTGTCAAGCCAAATGGCATTACCAAGAACTCATAATGACCATATCTGGTCCTGAAAGCAGTCTTAGATATATCCTCATTCTTTATTCTCAATTGATGATACCCAGATCTCAGATCAATCTTTGAAAACACTGCTGCCCCCTGCAGCTGATCAAACAAATCATCGATCCTTGGCAATGGATAATTGTTTCTAATGGTCACCTTGTTCAACTGTCTATAGTCTATACACAACCTCAAGGTACCATCCTTTTTCTTCACAAACAACACTGGTGCACCCCATGGTGATATACTGGGTCTAATAAACCCTTTATCCAATAATTCTTGTAACTGACTTTTCAATTCTTTCAATTCAACTGGAGCCATTCTATAAGGTGCCCTGGCTATTGGTCTGGTATCTGGGGCTAGATCTATACTGAAATCAAATCCTCTGTCAGGAGGTAACCCTGGCAGCTCCTCAGGAAATACATCTGAAAAATCCCTTACCACAGGGATATTCGTCAGCTCTAAACCATTGCCCTCTAGGCTTACTGCACAAGCTAAATAGGCTTCACATCTCTTTGCTAGCATTTTATTGGCTGACAGAGCTGAAATCACTCCTGAGGGTAACCCCCTCCTATCACCAACAAAACAGACCTCTCTATCATCAGAAGTTTGTAACATCACCTCCTTCCTTAAGCAATCTACTCTGGCTCTATGCACAGATAGCCAATCCATCCCCAAAATGGCATCAAACTCTTTCAACCTCAAAGGAATCAAATCTGCTGCTAATTTCTGACCCTCCACAGAAATATCACAACCTCTATACACTTGGTCTGCTATAAAAGGCCTCCCTACGGGCATAGATACTACCAACTGACTACCCAACTGGCCCACATCTCTAACTAGATGCTTAGCAAACTCACATGAGATAAATGAATGCGTAGATCCAGAATCAATTAAAATATAAGCATCATGATTATCGATGGGTAGCATACCTGTCACCACATCAGGATCAATCTGAGCCTCCTGCCTGGTCATGGCAAACACTCTGGCCTCGGCCCTCGGAATACTGGATGACCCTCCTGGCTGATTAACATTAGGCCCCACCTGACTGGCTGAAGCCACAACACTACCATCACCCCTCCTACTAGGCTGTCCCCTTGGCATTACTGGCCCCTGAGGAAGCCCACCAGCCTGCTGCCCTCTCCTAGGGCAATCTCTCTTCAGGTGACCTAGATCACCACAAATATAACATCCCTTATTGCCCCTCTTACATTCTCCCAAATGAAGTTTCCACATACATTACATGGAGGTATATTTCTCCCTCCACCAGAAGGACGACCCTGCTCCCCTACATCACCAGACACCCTGCTGGTGGCAACCTGAGGCACACCCCCATAAGGCTTTCTTTGAACTGGGCTAGATGCTGACACAGATACTGATCTCTGCCCACATCACCAGGGGCTCTAAACCCAGAATAAAACTGTCCAGTCCTCTGGGGTTTCTTAAATGGCTGAGTCCCTCCCGGAGCAGAAGAATAACTAGGAGCACTTCTTTTCATTCTATCCTGCCTCCTACTCATATATTCTTTTTCAATCTCCTCGGCTTTGAGTGCTCCCTGCACCAACTCAGAGTAACTATTGTAGGTCTGCATACAGGTCTTGGCTTTAATAGGGAGATTCAATCCATCCTGGAATAGTCGACATCTCTCCTCTCATCAGCCACCAAGGCCCTAGCAAACTGAGATAACTCCACAAAAGTGGCTTCATAATCTGCCACGGACATCCTCCCCTGAGTCAGACAAAGGAAATCCCTCCTCTTCTGATCCCTATAAATCTCAGAATAATATTGCTGATGAAATTCTCTTCTAAAATTTTCCCATGTCAACTCCACTCCCTGGGGCTGCCTGCCCTGAATAGATCTCCACCAACTCTGGGCTCTACCCTCCAGTAAAAAGGTGGCAATACTCAGCCTCTGCTCCTCAGAGCATCCCATCACATCAAATACTCTCTCGATCCTCTGCAGCCATGCCCCGGCCTGAATAGGATCAGTAGTTCCCTGGAACTCCAGAGCCCCTAACTTTCTGGCTCTTTCCACATTCCTCACAACCTCCATATTTTTAGATGGAAGGCTAGAACTAGCACCCACAGCTGCTACCACAGCCTGAGTAATCATGCCTACCAACTCTGACATACTAGGCCCCTGAGTCTGTACTCGAGATGGGTCTACTGGCACAGGGGTAATAGACTGTGAAGAAGACTCTGGCATCTGCTCTGAAGACGCCCTCACTCTAGCCTCATTAGATACTGGCTCGGTGGAATCACTAGAAGCCATTCTATCAATTTGACTTCTTCTAACTGACCTTCTGAGTCTACTTTGACCTTTGCTTCTATCCCTGCCTGAAGATTGCTCTGTCTCTCTAGATGCCTTTGTAGTAATCGTCCTACAAGACATTATTCATTACATCAGTTTCATCATTCAATAGCTATAATCATAAACATTCAATCATCCTAGACTCATACTCATACTTATTCCCCTAGGACCTAATAACCTAGGGCTCTGATACCAAAACTTGTCAGCTCCCCCTCCTCTCTGGGGCCACCGACAGCACACCTGCACACTTGTGGTAATCGGATAGAGTTTTACTAGTCTTTATGTAGCGCTCCATAAAGAGCTAGAGAACCCCAACTAATTATCATAAGTGGCAGACACACGAAAACACATCCTGTTAAAAACTTTTCATTTTCATCTCAATTATATACACAAATCACTCAATCAACACTAAGCATCAACCTGCTCAGATAATATTTTTCATGACATTCCTCAGGCAGTTTACAAGATCACATTCACAATCGACATCAAAATCCTAAGTGCACACATCATGCTCATAATTTTCTCCAAAACATAAGTCTCGTATTCATATCCAAAAAGGTCTAAAACATCATTACATCCCACTATACACATACACATATACAAAATACAAATATCAAACCACACTCTCTCAATATACAAGGCTAGCATTTATACACCCTTGCATCCAAGCAAGCTTCACCAGCTAAGGGTTCTGTCCTGCTTATCTTGTGATCCTGGCAGAAATACTCACTGATCTGAAAGAACATTTAAATCATAGAGGGATGAGACCTAAGTCCCAGTGACTGGATAACCATCTAACTATGGAGAAATAGAGAACCATAACCTCTTATTTTCAATCGTATGCTGATACTATTTAGCTTGTACAACTCAAAGTACATTTTTAACATGATATCAGATAAAATAAAATGTAGCTTATTCTTCAAATAACATATCAGTACTGAAATACTCTATAATAACTTTTCACTGAAAGATAACTCATTAAGATAAAAATCCATGCATTACAATATGAAGATATGCATTCTTTATCTACAACCCAGACTCCCATCGGGATCTGCTTGCCCACTGGCATCTCAAGTAAGCTCTCCCTCTCGGGATAACTATTTGGCCCATTGGCCCTTTTTATATCACAACATATGCTTTTAGATCTCATGATGCTGGGCTGTGTGTGTAATGCCTCTGAGGTACCACCCTACAGTCGCCCTTCTATAGGTGTACTCTCATCGGGTGCGTGACTAGCAACAGGATCCCCGCACAAATAGCACCCCTTACCCGTGCGGTTCACCTGGCAAAGTGCTTTGTTCCTTAACCTGGAACCTCGGGTTTTCTCTCTGCCCCCACGGGCTATATATAGTAATCAGCTTCACTGAGCTATGATTCATGCCCCCACGGGCTGCTCACAACCAGCCCCACTGGTCTGGTTCAGCGTGCACTCACCCTGATTCTGGGGTTCATCGTACGATTTGTTCGCAAGGAGGTGCCGGCTCGATAGTAGTGTGCAATGCTCATGCTACAGTACAGTCTAAAGGGTGATCAGCCCCCTAGCTGCCTGATGCTCAGTATGATACATACATCATTTGTAAAGCTTTATCATGCAAATATGCCATGTATACATTAAAAATCCTCTCATCAAACTCATGCTTATGTGTTTATGCTCAAAACTCATGCTCGAAACTCATGCTTATTTCTTTATGCTTAAAACTCATGCTCAAAACTCATTTATCAGAATATCATATACTAGGTTCTCATTTTCATATTTAAAACATACATAATACTCTGCTAAACATAACATACCATAACTAGGTATTAATCTCATTATACTAGCTCAAATTAACTTCTCATTGCTAGATGAGAAACCCACTCACCTTAGTAGGTTACTCCTCGACTGGTACTCAACTCTGGTATTCCGGCTCCCTGAATAACCCTCTTGACCTACGTCAACATACAGATACGATAGCTATTAGGATTACCTCCACACGAGGTTTTCCCACGAACCATGCATGCATACATGATCTATCCTCTAATATCTCATTATTTTCTTTCACCCTTTCTTACTCAAGATTACTTCTACTATTACCTCAAAATACAATAATCTAAGAAAATCTAAAGTCATACAAGATCTAGGGAAGCTATAGCTTACCTGGAGTCGAGCACAAACCCCAAAACTTCCCTTTCCCTTTCTCTTTCTTCCTCCTTTTTCTTCTTCTTCTTCCTCTTCCTCTCTTTTCTCCTCTTCTTTCTCTCTTTCTTTCTTTCTTTCTTTTCTCTGGCTGAACCCACGTTTCCCTTTTTCTCTAATGACTTGGGGACCAAGTCATTGGAAACTTAAGGGTTAAGGCATGCCAAATTTCCCTTTTGCCCTCAAACACTCTTAACGCGCTTTTTGGAAAACACGTGGCTCACTTATAACCATGATATTTTGCCCTTAGATTTTTTTTCCTAAGTTGCCCTTAATACAATTAGCAATTGACATCAGAGCCTTTTCCCATTTTGCCCCTGATATAGCATTTTTTTAATCGATTTATAGCCCAGATTATCATTTTTTACTTAAATCGATACTTTTATGTAACATTTCTAAGAAAAGACTTTACCAGCTTGAAGAACTTGATTTTAGAAATCCAACGGTTCAAACGGCATCCAAATCGGACTTGAAACGGATTAAATATGAAATTCTCAAGATTTAACTCAGAAAAACCTGCCGTCTTGAAGTCGGCTCCAACAGATTTGGAGTCGGCTCCAGCAGAAATAGGTGTCGGCTCCAGAAAAGTAGGGGTCGACTCCAGAAAAGTAGGGGTCGACTCCAGCTCTACAGGTGTCGACTCCAAAGCGTGCCAAAAGTTTAAAACCGTGCCGGAGTCGACTCCACTCCAAATAGTGTCGACTCCATCCACTAAAAACATCATTTCAGGATAAAACTCAAACTAAACTTGATTTTTCTTGTGATTTAAACCCATTAAAACTTAAGTCTCTCAATTTCTTAAATCAAACTCATTAACATTCAGAAATATACTTATTTACTCCAAAATTTCTTCTCTTTACATTTATCAAAAGGCCAACACACCCACATTTCACTAAAACTTTCTGACTTTCATTTCAAATGAAATTGCCATAAATTACAAGGTTTTCAAGATGTTACATTGGTAGCCTCTGATCTACGATAGGGTGGTCCTCTTTGAAAACGTTCATAATCCCTAGCAACTTGGTAAGCTTCTTCTAAATCGTGTACCCTTCTTAGGTAGAGTTCTCTTTGAATATCTACTCTCAGGCCATACCTAAACTTGGATAGGGTGACTTCCTCAGACTGAACAATATTATACCTCATGGTATACTCTTGAAATGTAGCAATGTATTCATTCACAGTTTTGCTACCTTAAATTAATCCCTGCCACTGGTCCAATAAGCTCTGTTCATACGATGTGGGGACATAATTGGACCTAAGTCTAGCCTTCATGGCGTGCCAGGTGACTATAGGGTATCTTCCCTCTAATAATTGCCTTCGCTCTAAAGTGGCCTAGTATAACCTAGCCTGTCGTACTAACTTAAGCTTGGCAAACTTAAACTTACGCTCTTCAGACATATCATACCAGTCAAAGTACTAGTCCATCCCTTCCTCCCAATCTAGGTAGTCCTTAGGGTCCATAGAAACATTGAAAGTAGGTGCTTCAAGTCTGACACTTCTAAGGGCTCTTTCTTCTTGGTCTACTGCCTCATGATTGGGTCTCCTAGGGAGGACATCTAGGACTGGATCAGATCGAAGTGGTCTCCTAGGGTTTGGCCTTATGTAGAGGTCAGGCTGTTGGGCTGTTCTAGGATGAGGTGGGGTCTCATGATCAGACTCAGTGTGGGGCTCACAGGCTTCTTCTAGGATGCCCAACCTAGTTTCGACTTGATCGAACCTGGACCCTAATCTAGCCTCAGATTGCTTGATGTCTTGGTTTATTTAGGCTAGTTATTCAGTGATGATCCTTAAGTGATCATCAATGCTTTGATTAGCCATGGGTTCAGCGTGTAATGAAGGTGGTGATGGGTGAAAAGATGCTCCTGATCTAGTGCACATGCAAGCACAATCAAGCATATAAGACTCAGACTGACTCGGACTACGGTATGCTAGACCTAGTCATCCAGAGTAAAGGATTTGGCTTAATGCAAGCCAATCTAACAGTAACTCTTCAATTGGCCAGTTGGGACAGGTGGAAGGGAGGGAGGCTCGTCCCGTAAATTGTAGGTGCTTAATTAGAATAACCCCAACACTCCGCTTAAGTCGTTTGACATTTGACCTCCCTTCTAGACACCAATTTCAGAGCACACGCCAGATTGATTTGTACTAGTCTCCTCCAGTACACTAAACCGACTGTTGGTGTTCCTAGCCCTTTAGGGCAAATGTCAATTAAGTTGCTACTCAGTTTTAGATTAGAGGCTTGGGATCGGAATGCACATGTGGTTGTTTTGGGCCAAGGAAGGGGTCTTAATCCATCCCTTAAGAGTAATTTAATGCAGATGAATGACATGTAAAACACAAACCCTAATCCATAAATATGTAAATTGCAATAAATCTCAGAATTGTTTTCTTATTTTTTTCACATATCAAATTAAATTCTCAAAAAAATAATGAAAAATACTTTAAATTATAACGAATCTAGAAAAATAAATTTATAATTTTCTAATTTGTATGTAGGCAGAAATAATTTAATTAACAGATGATATACTGATAATAATGTGAATTAAAATTAAGCCCTAACTATGCTTTGATACCAAACTGATGCAGGACCGATTTGCATGCAAGTATTTTTTTCTTTTTTTTTAATGATTAATAATTGTAGTTGATTATTCTTCCAAAGTAATAGCCTAAGAGGGATTCAAGAAAATTCATAGTAAATCTGCACGCGAAACAGTTCCTAAAAAAATAAGGAAAAAGGACCGCCGAGGCTAAGAAGCCCCGGTAGGGCTTGCTCTCCTACAATAAAGTTACTAGTAGATTAGAAGGGTGTACCTAGAAAGAGGGGGAAGATCAAAGTGTTGAAGGGGTTGCTCTGCCTAGTGGATGCGCCCTAAATGATCAAGCCTTGAGCCTACAGATCTGCGGTCAAGTATCCGCTGACTTAGATGATGATCACCTTTAATCCTGGATTCGTGGCTACTGAGGGATCTGTAAGATCACCATCAAGGTTTAAAGAATAATAGAGAAAATTTAGAATATAGGCAAAGAGATAAGGAAGGAGTAGAGAAAAGGGGAGGTCGGCTAAGGGCTCTTGGGCATCCACTATTGGAAGACAAAGGTGGGGGCCAAGGTTTCTCCTGGAGACTTGGGATGTTGGCATGCGCAGAAGGAGGGAAACAAGAGCACCAGAGAACTAATTAACAAAAATCATAATAACTCAAAATTTGGATTGATTGATAATAAAAGATACATCATTCATACAAGAGGGTCTCTTTTATAGAGCAAGAGACTTGGGGCCCAAGAAAATACATATATGGAAAGAGAGAAAAGAAAAAAAAGGTGTCCTAATCAAATTTGGCATGAAATCTGCAGCGTCCAGATGAGGAAGGTGATCTTCTAGATGCAATCAGTGGCAGCTAGATTCGGCATGAAATCTGTGGCATCCAGATGAAGAAAATAATCATCTAGATCGGAAGGTTGCTTGCTCTGCTAGGTGGCATGTGGGCTGCTTGAAGTAGGTGTGGCATCAACTTGAATTTAGCGGCTTCTCTGTCTGACTATGATGGCCTTGTCTTCTGCTCCAATACTGATGTCTCCTCTTGTAAGCTGATGAACTTACTACAAGACTCACATTAAAATAAACTAAACTGGATAGGACTTAATTTAGAATAAAATGAATTGGACGTGACATAAAATAAACTAAACTTTATTTTCAACTCAAGACTTGAATCATAACTAATCAGATATCCACAGAGGGTTAAGAATCCTCTACTTGATCCTGGTGCTCGCACCACCAGAGGGCATCGGCCTCGCCACCGTGATGTGGGCAAAACCCATCAAGATGGAAATGGCATCGCCGCCATGGAGCAGCAGGTCTGCCACTGCGATTAGTTAGTATGAGACTGATGTTATGTTGCCGCTGCCGCCACTGCTGTCGGTCACCTACATGGGTTGTAGCTTCTTCCTTTGCTTCACTGTGGACTCTACCCCTCTAGGGCCGTCCACGGCCGAGGTGGTGCTCCTGGAGACAAAGGGAGCCTGGGTGGGGATTTTGATGGTGCCATCTACGTTGGTGGTGATGGCTGGGACGATGCCGATTCCAATGGCGACGATGATGGCGGGTTCCATGTGCTGTAGGAGCCATCGGATGGTCTCGCCGTTCGACTTGTGCCCAAGCTCTCGGGTCATCTGGAAGATCCTTATAGCCCTAACGGCTAGAATGTGGATCCTTCGCTCATGGCCCTCCACCTTGGTGTGCTAGTCCTTGGTCCATTGGAGGATCGGGGGTACAGAGGAGGGAAGGGTGGCCACGACGAAGGTTATTGAGAGACGGAGGGGGAGGGGTGGTGGTGTGGTGGGGTGGGGAGGGAGGAGGTTGCGAGGGTGCGGGGGAGGAGGGAGGAGGCCCGAAGGCGAGGGAAGAAGGGACAGACGAAGAGGAGGGAGGAGGCCCGAAGACGAGGGAAGAAGGAGTAGAGGAGGCTGCAGTGCAGGAAAAGAAGCAGACGAAGCAGACAAAAATTAACGGTATCTCTTCTATTTAACGATAGGGATAAAAGTGAAACAAAAAGAAAAATTTAGGATTATTTTTATAACTTTTTAAAGTTAGGGACCAAAGTGATACAACCCCTAAGTTCAAAGGTTAATACTGTAGTTTAGCCTTTATTTTCTTCTCTTCGTCGTAAGAAGGCATCTTGGAACTATTTTTTATAAAAAGAATAAGAAGGTAGATGTTTTTCCATATAACTGCTTGACGTACACTTACAAGTCAAAAGAAAAGAAAAAAAAAAATCGAGTATGGCTCCAAATCTTTCATACTGTAGTTTAGCCTAGGGGTTTAGTGAACATTTCGGAGTTCAAGACTTTCATTTCTGATGCTGGTTTGCTTGCCTTGGGGTTCTTGGCCTCCCAATTCACTTGATATAATAACCACCAGGGATCCGCGCGAGTCAAAAAGAGATTGGATAGGGCCATGGCTACAACCCACTGGCTCCAGAATTATCCATCTATCACTGTTACTCATCTTCCAAGGATTATTTCTAATTACTTCTCTATCTTGATATCCATAGATGTGATTTCTTAGCAGCGGAGACCATTTCAGTTTGAGTAGTTCTGGAGTTCCTATTCCTCTGCTTGGACCATTATCTCTAGGTATGGTGTCTACCTGTGAGAGGTAGTGCTACTTACAGGCTATCTAGGTGCCTTGAGCTCACAAGGCGCAGACTATCCAATGAAATAGACTGTAGGTTGGCGATATGGTCAGACAAGTGGTGCATGTGGAAGATGATATTATTACCTTTCAGATTAAAGAAGATCTGAAGGGCTGCCTTATTGATCATGACATTACCTCTCTTCGAGCTAAGTTAGTTCTTCATCACTCTCTCCTACAGCAGTAGAAAATTTTTTTGAGGCAAAGGACTCGGGTATAGTGGATCAGAGATGGGGATCACAACACCAGATTTTTTCACCAGACCATCCTGAAGCATCGTGCAGCTAATAGGATTCGATGACTTGCTTACAAGGCGGGGCACTACCATGATGATACTAACATCATCAGGGATCAACTTTTTCACTTTTCCAGTCTAGATGGTTGGAGCGCATTGGTAATGGGTTTCTTGTCCACCCGATCCTGACTGCTAAGAAGGTCTCAGCAGAGGAGAATGACCTTCTTGTTAGGCCGATTGCAGTGGATGAGATTTGAAAGGTTGTTTGGGATCTTGGGCCTGACAAGGCCCCTGGGCCTGATGGGTTTTCGCCTTTCTTCTTTCGCCATTACTGGACTATAGTGAGCCAGGATGTTGTGCAGGCTATCCAGAGTATTTTTCATTCCAAGTCCATTCCTACTGATTGGAACCAGACTTTTATCACTCTTGTGCCTAAGCGCTCTGATGCTTCCACCGCTTAGTATTTTCGGCCCATCAGCCTTTGCACTACCTTGTACAAGGTCTGTGCGCACATTATAGTCACCCATCTGCAGAATGTGATACCTCATCTTATTTTTGTCGAGCAGGATGTCTTTATCAGAGATTGTTGCATTACTGACAATATCTTTATAGCCCAGGAATTTATGCACAACCTTCAGAGATCTTTTATCTGCCAGTGTCTCATGACTGTCAAGCTAGACATGGAGCGAGCTTATGATAGGTTAAGCTGGGATTTTTTGTACCGCATTCTTCATGAATTCAGGTTTGATGGCCTTCTTATTGACTGGATCATGGCCTGCATTCATAGGCCATCATTCTCTCTTATTATTAACGGTAGTCAGACTGATTTCTTCCATTCTGCTATTGGACTGCATCAAGGATGCCCCATATCCCTTTCATGTTCATTCTTATTACTGACGATCTTTTGTATGTGTTCATTCAGGTACATGATGATTGCCGCATTGCCTCTTTTATGGCGGCTCCCAAGGCCCCTCGGTCTCTCATTTTCTGTTTGCTAATGATTGCATATTACTGGGTCAGGCTACTATCCACAATGTGGTGACCTTTGCTTCCATTATTCAGCTCTACTATCAGGCATCTGGTCAAAGAGCTAATCTTCATAAGTCCATGATATATTTAGTCCAAAAATGACTACTGTAATAAGGGTGGCCATCCTTCAAATCCTGGGCATTACTACTCAGACTGACTGCTATCTTATCTAGGAATCCCTATCATGGGTAGACAGTCGCATGTAGAGATTACCTTGACTTAGAGCGACGAGTTTGTGACTGGCGGGTCACGGGGTTATCTATGATGGCGAGGATCACCCTTCTACGCTTGGTCCTCACCTCTTTTCCTCTTTATCTTCTATCTAACGCTGATGTCCCGAGGACTTGTCTAAGGAGGATAGAGAGATGCTTTAGAGACTTTCTCTGGGCCTCCATGCAAGACGGCCATGGTATTCATCTGCTGGCTTGGAATACTATCTGATTGCCAATTTTTGAGGTGGCCTTGGAATCTAGTCTTTGACAATCAAAAGAGAGGCGCTGATTGTTAGACACACTACATGGTTCCTTTTGGATCCGCATTGCTTCTAGAGCTCTTTTATGTAGGCTCGTTATAGGGCTTGGACTCCCTCTTTAGATTTTTAGTCTTCTCGTGGATACTCATCTTTCTGGAAGGAGGTCTACCGGCACGCTCCGATGATCTTGAATAACATCTCATGGATGATTGGTGATGGATCCTTGATAGATGTTGTTCAGGATACATGGATTGTTGAGCTCCTCCCCTCTCTCTGGCCTACCTTTATCAGCATGGATGTTCCTAGCAGCATGAGAGTTACAGAGTTGATCTTTCAAGATCATACTTCCTAGCACATTCCCATGGTGTTCTAGTTCTTTGGGAAGGAGTTAGCTCGTAGGGTACTTTCTATTCCGCTCATACCGGGGCACTCATCTGATACCAGATTATGAAAGAGATTATGTCTCTCTAGTGCGCCTACCAGGGATCTGACAAAGATTTATAGGTCATAGCCGCAGCGTATGATGGATGCAGCATGAATATAGAGGCTTCCTATCCATCCTAGGATCCAGCTCTTTATTGAAAGCTCACGTGGAATTATCTTCCCATCTGTTCCTTGCTTGCTAAGAGGAGAATACCCATTCAGGCTACTTGCCCATTATGTGGACAGAGGAGGAGACCACTGATCATGCCACTTTTTGCTGCCATAGAGTGAGACAGATATGGCTGATGATCAGTTACCACCCTAGGAAGGGTGCTAACAGCTCTCGAAGGACTGCTCTTTGAATGACATTTGGATGAGAATATGACAACAGGTGCTATTTGGGCTGGCACAGCCTACCAAATTTGGCTATCGCGAAACCTGCTTATCTTCAATGATGAGGTTGTATCTTCCCATAGGGTTATGAGGAAAGTTATTTCTTTCTCTAAAGAATACACACTCCATGGTTCTGCTTCTGATTCTGACAGCTTTGGCCATTAGGGCTCCTCTATTGCCTTGGCAGCGAATCGGTATACGACCTTCATAGCTTGGGAGCCACCCTCCATGGTTAATCAAAATCAATTTTGATGGGGGTGTTTGGGGAAGATGTGCAGGTTCAGCATTTATTATTCGTGGGATTGATTGAGTATTGCTGACAATAGGTAGCTTCAGCCTTCTAGACTCTTCAGTCCCTCTAGTTGAGCTTTATGCAGCTTGGGCATGCATTTTATATGCCACTCGGATTCTCCATGCTCGTTATCTCTTCATAGAGGGTGACTCTACCATGGTCATCTGATGGGTTCGGCAGGATAATTGTGATCACATTCCAAGCAACCCTTTACTCCATGATATCTGGTCTATCCTTTGGAAGGTTCATACAGTCCAGATTGGCACGTTTACTAGAAAGCTAATGCTGCGGTGGATTGGGTTGTGACCTCAGTGGCCTATCACTCCAATTTTTGGATTTGAAAATAGGGTGATCCCTGCTCCCTTATACTAAAGCAAATATTATTTTCTAATGTATCTGGATTGACTTGCATTAGACTAGTATGATCACCCATTTTTATCAAAAAAAAGAGACTCATTCAGCAAGAAAAGCTCTTTTATTTGTGGGCAGACTTCTCTCTTTTTTTTTTTGTTTTTCTATCACTAACCTAGAGAGAGAGAGAGTTAGGTAGAAAGATATATATATCCTTGTAGCTAAGTCCTCGTCATGGGATGTGGGACGTCTGTGCTTCAAGTGGGCGGCAGAATGGTAGAAGTTGACGAGAGTTCGTTGGACAGTAGCAGATTGATGCAAAGAACTCTTTTTTAAATTGGTGTTAAACAATACCGGTTTGACAACACTTGTTGGAAGCAATTTTTTTCTTAAATAAAATTATCTGTTTTCCCTACATAGCCGCTTCAAGTGGATTAGAAAGCAGTTTTTGTCCCCCCGACGACACCGGTTTAACAACACTTGTTATTGCCAGATCACCCCCCTTGAACGTTCATGAGTGTCCGATCGCCTTCTTCAATGAGCCCGGGATCTTTCGGCCAGCCTCTTGCACCTAGGGGCCTGCAAAAAGTTTCGAAGGCCAGAGATTCCGATGGGGATCCTCCGACGCTCAAGTCAGTGCCCTGGGCAACAACCGTGAGCTTGAGGAAGCTCGAAAGAAAAAGGAGAGAGAGCTCAGAGAAGAGCTCTCTGTGAGTAAGAATGAGCATTTAGGAGTATTGTTGTGGTTATCAGTTCTTAGTCACCTGGTCGGGGGTCCCTCGTACCCATTTTATAGATGCTTAGAGTTTGTCTGGCTTGAGTGGTTGAGGCTCCATAATGATGACTTTAGTGGGTGAAGCATCAGAGCTAATGTCTGTGAGGCATGGGGTGCTGCCACTTGTCAGAGCATTTAAGGTGATGGCAGCAATGGCAGGGCTTGCTTCCTTCTTTGACATATCAGGACTGCAGTCCAAGTCCCATCAGAGTGGGTGGCTACTTGACTTGGATGGTTGCTGCAGGCTAGCAGGATATTGGCAGATGTCCTTCACATTCATAGGGCCATCCTTACGAAGAGAGATAAAAGGTGGCGGAGTCTCATCACCATCACGAGCCACACATCGTCTGGGATGGAAGAGTTGGGAGCTGAAGCTAGCTGTCCCTTGTAGAGCATTGATTATAGAGTGCTTGCATGGCACTGCTCATGGCCGAGGCCGAGGCTGAGATGGCCGAGCACTATTTATGGCCGAGGTTGAGGCTGAGGTGGCCGAGCACTGTTCATGACTGAAGCTGAGGCTAAGGTGGCCGAGCACTGTTTATGGCCGAGGCTGAGGCTGAGTGGCCGAGCCGGAGTGCCGGGGCGAAGCTGGAGGCTACTGAGGAGCTTGGGGCCAAGCCGGGACAAAGCCGGAGGCCAAGGTGAGATGTTCATGGCTGGGACGAAGCTAGAGGCCGGGGCAAGATGTCATGGCTGGGACGAAGCTGGAGGCCGCCGAGGGAGCTTGAGGCCGAGCTGGGACAAAGCCGGAGGCTGGGGCGAGATGTCCGTGGCTGGGACGAAGCTGGAAGCCGATGAGGGAGCTTGGGGTTGAGCCAGAACAAAGCTGGAGGCTGGGGTGAGATGTCAGTGGCTGGGACGAAGCTGGAGGCCGATGGGCTGTCCGTGGCCGAGCTGGAGTGCCAAGGTGAGACATTCGTGGCTAGGACGAAGCTAGAGGCCGGGACAGGACGTCCATGGCCGAGTCGGAGTGCCGAGGCGAGATGTCCATGGCCGGGACGAAGCTGGAGGCCGCCGAGGGAGCTTGGGGCCTAGCCGGGACAAAGCCGGAGGCCGAGGCGAGATGTCCATGGCTGGGATGAAGCTGGAGGCTGGGATGGGACGTCCGTGGCTGGGACGAAGCTAGAGGCCACCGAGGGAGCTTGGGCCGAGTTGGGACAAAGCCGAAGCCCGGGGCGAGATGTCCGTGGCCGGGATGAAGCTGGAGGCCCCCGAGGGAGCTTGGGGCCGAGCCGGGACAAAGCCGGAGACTGGGGCGAGGCCGACTTTGATGATGTGTCGGGGCCGACTTGAATGATGCCGGGGCAAGGCTGACTTGGATGATGTCGGGGCGAGGCCGACTTGGATGATGTGCTGGGGCCGACTTACATGATGTGTCGGGGCCGACTTGGATGATGCCGGGGCGAGGCCAACTTGGATGATGTGCCGGGGCGAGGCCGACTTGGATGATGTGTCGGGGCTGCCTCATCTTGATTAGAGATGCCAGAGCCGATGGGGCTGATCTGAAGAGGTCGGGGCCACCTCAGCTTGATTGGAGATAATGGGGCCGATGGGGCCGTCTTAAAGTGGTCGGGGCCGCCTCGGCTTAATTAGAGATGCTGAGGCCGAGGCCGTACGAAGCCGAGAGGAGCCACGAGGCCGAGGGGGCTCGGTGCTGAGAGCTAGGGCCAAGGCCAAGTGGAAGAACTGAGGCCGAGGCCATACGAAGCCGAGAGGAGCCACGAGGCCGAGGGGGCCTCGGTGCTGGAGCTGGGAACGAGGCTGTGTGGAAGCTAGCTCCATGCGAAGGAGAGAGAAAAGGTGGCAGACGGAGGGAAGGCCGAATTGCCAAGTCCGGATGCTGTCATTGTGGCCCATGGGGGGTGATGGCAGCAATGGCAGGGCTTGATTCCTTCTTTGACATGTCAGGACTGTAGGCCAAGTCCCGTCAGAGTGGGTGGCTGCAGCTGGTTGGTGGGTCAAGTTCCTCAAAGTGGGTGGCAACTTGATTTGGATGGTTGCTGCAGGCTGGTAGGATATGGGCAGATGTCCTTCACATTCACAGGGCCATCCTTACGAAGATAGATAAAAGGTGGCGAAGTCTCATCACCATCACGAGCCACACATCCGTCTGGGATGGAAGAGTTGGGAGTTGAAGCCAGCTATCCCTTGTAGAGCGTTAATTATAGAGTGCTTGCATGACACTGTTCATGGTTGAGGTCGAGGCTGAGGTGGCCGTTCATGGCCGAGGCCGAGGCTGAGATGGCCGAGCACTGTTCATGGCCGAGGCCGAGGCTGAGGTGGCCGAGCACTGTTCATGGCCGAGGCCGAGGCTGAGGTGGACAAGCACTGTTCATGGCTGAGGCTGAGGCTGAGATGGCCGAGCCGGAGTGCTGGGGCGAAGCGGGAGGCCGCCGAGGGAGCTTGGGGCTGAGCTGGGACAAAGCCGGAGGCCGAGGTGAGATGTACGTGGCTGGGACAAAGCTGGACGCCGGGGTGAGACGTTCGTGGCCGGGACGAAGCTGGAGGCCGTCGAGGGAGCTTGGGGCCAAGCCAGGACAAAGCCGGAGGCCGAGGCGAGATGTTCATGACCGAGATGAAGCTAGAGGCTGCCGAGGGAGCTTGGGGCCGAGCCGGGACAAAGCCGGAGGCCGGGGCGAGATGTCCATGGCTAAGACGAAGCTGGAGACCGAGACGGGATGTCCGTGGCCAAGCTAGAGTGCCGAGGCGAGACGTCCATTGCCGGGACAAAGCTGGAGGCCGGGACGAGATGTTTGTGGCCGAGCCAGAGTGCCGAGGCGAGACGTCCATGGCCAGGATGAAGCTGGAGGCCACCGAGGGAGCTTGGGGCCGAGCCAGGATAAAGCCGGAGGCCAGGGCGAGATGTCCGTGGCTGGGACGAAGTTGGAGGCCGGGATAGGATGTTCGTGGATGGGACGAAGCTGGAGGCCGCCGAGGGAGCTTGGGATTGAGCCGGGACAAAGCCGGAGGTCAGGGCGAGATGTCCGTGGCCGGGACGAAGCTGGAGGCCGCCGAGGGAGCTTGGGGCCAAGCCGGGACAAAGCGGGAGGCCGGGGCGAGGCTGACTTGAATGATGTATTGGGGCCGGCTTGGATGATGCCAAGGCGAGGCCGACTTGGATGATGCCGGGGCGAGGCCGACTTGGATGATGCCTGGGCGAGGCCAACTTGGATGAAATGTCGGGGCTGACTTGGATGATGTCGGGGTGAGGCCGACTTGGATGATGTGTCGGGGCCACCTAAGCTAGATTGGAGATGTCGGGGCCGACCTGAAGAGGTTGGGGCCGCCTCGGCTTGATTAGAGATGTCGGGGCCGACGGGGCCGACCTAAAGAGGTCGGAGCCGCCTCAGCTTGATTGAAGATGCCAGGGCCGATGGGGCCGACCTGAAGGGTCGGGGCCGTCTCGGCTTGATTGGAGATGCCGGGGCCGAGGCCGAGTGGAAGTGCTAAGGCCGAGGCCGTACGATTCCTAGAGGAGCCACGAGGCCGAGGGGGCCTCGATGCTAGGAGCTGGGGCCAAGGCCGAGTGGAAGAGCCGAGGTCAAGGCCGTACGAAGCCGAGAGGAGCCACGAGGCCAAGGGGGCCTCGTGCTGGGAGCTTGGGCCAAGGCCGTGTGGAAGCTGGCTCCATGCGGAGGAGAGAGAAAAGGTGGCGGATGGAGGAAAGGCCGAGTTGCTAAGTCCAGATGCTGTTATTGTGGCCCATGGGGGCTCACTGGCCCCATTAGATGCCCCCCACACTCCTTGAACTTGTGTGCCATGCATCAGCTAAGCGAAAGGAGTGTAGAGCTCTTCATCTTTGTTCTTGTCCTTTCATGCTTGCTTCAGTTCTGATTCCTTCCTAGTGGAGAGATATTTTTCCTTTTGCCTTGCTTTGGATAATTTCCGTCCGCCCGTTGGCTAGCTGAGGGTAGCCAGCAATCCTCTCCCAACGCAGAGTCTGGAAGTGGATATCCATCAACCGTGAGTTGGAGAGTTGGTTTCTTCCAACTGTGAGTTGACTTTGGGTCTTCAACTTCTGACATGAAGTTTGGATGTGGGTGCCCGTCAACTAGCTGCTGAGGCAAAGATAAAGCCGATGAGGCTGCAATAATGCAGCTGAGGCAGAGATAAAGCCGATGGGGCTGTAACAATGCCACTAAGGCAAAGATAAAGCCGTTGAAGCTGCAATGATGCCGATGAGAAAGAGATGACGCTGCTGAGGCAGAGAAAAAGCCGTTGAGGCTGCAATAACGCCGCTGAGGCAGAAATAAAGCCGTTGAGGCTATGATAATGCCGCTGAGGCTGCAATAATACTGTTGAGGCCGAGATGATGCCGCTGAAGCTGCAATAATGCCATTGAGGTAGAGATAAAACCTTTGAGGCTGTAATAATGCCATTGAGGAGAGAGAAAGCCGTTGAGGCTGCAATAATGCTGCTGAGGTAGAGATAAAGCCGTTGAGGCTTCAATGATGCCGCTGAGGCAGAGATGACACTGCTGAGGCTGCAATGATGCCGTTGAGGCAGAGAGAGAGCCATTGAGGCTGCAATGATGCCATTGAGGCAGAGAGAAAGCCGTTGAGACTGTAATAATGCTGCGGAGGCAGAGATAAAGCTGTTGAGGCTGCAATAATGCCGCTGAGGCAGAGATAAAGCCGTTGAGGCTGTGATGATGCCACTAAGGCTGCAATAAAATTACCGAAGCAGAAATAGAGCCGTGGGGGCTAAAATAAAATTGTCTTGAGTGTTTGGGTGCCGCTTGAGGGGTGACTCGACCGGGGCCCTTAGGGTCTTGAACCACTGGGGGGGCACCATCGTGCCAGGGCCGAGTGGTGTCCCATGGGCCATGATGCCAGTGAGCTCCTTTTGAACCATCTCGAGGGTTTGTGCGCTGCCCGAGGGGTAACTCGACTAGTTACAAAGCCTTTAGGGTCTTGAACCTACTTGGGAGCACCGCCGTGCCGGGCCGAGTGGTGTCCCGTGGGCCGCAATGCCGGCGAGCTCCTTTTGAACCACTTTCGGGGTTTGTGCACTGCTCGAGGGGTGACTCGATCGATTACAGAGCCTTTAGGGTCTTGAACCTACTCGGGAGCACCGCCGTGCCAGGGCCGAGTGGTATTCCATGGGCCACGATGCTGACGAGCTCCTTTTGAATCACCTCGAAGGTTTGTGTGCCGCCCGAGGGGTGACTCGACCGATTACAGAGCCTTTAAGGTCTTGAACCTACTCGGGGGCATCGCCGTGCTGGGGCTGAGTGGTGTTCCGTGGGCCGCGATGCCAGCGAGCTCCTTTCGAACCACCTCGGGAGTTTGTGTGTCGTCCGAGGGGTGACTCGACTGATTACGGAGCCTTTAGGGTCTTGAACCGACTTGGGGGCACCACCGTGCTAGGGCCGAGTGGTGTCCTATGGGTCGCGATACCGGCGAGCTCCTTTTGAACCGTCCGAAGGACGACTTGACCGATTACGAAGCCTTTAGGGTCTTGAACCGACTCGAGGGCACCGCCGTGCCGGGACCGAGTGGTGTCCCATGGGCCGCGATGCTGGCGAGCTCCTTTTGAACCGCCTCGGGGTTTGTGTGCCGCCCGAGGGACGACTCGACCGGTTATGGAGCCTTTAGGGTCTTGAACCGACTCGGGAGCACCACCGTGCCGGGGCCGAGTGGTGTCCCATGGGTTGCGATACCAGTGAGCTCCGTTTAAACTGCCTTGGGGGTTTGTGTGCTGCCCGAGGGGCGATTCAACTGGGGCCCTTAGGGTCTTGAACGACTCGAGGGCACCGTCGTGCCAGGGCCGAGTGGTGTCCCATGGGCCATGGTGCTGGTGAGCTTGAGTTTGAGGTTGCTCTTGCTCCTGAGCTCCAGAGAAATATGATAGTGGTGAGTCTCTTGCTGGGGAGATCTCTCACCGGATGGATGGTGGATGGCTTGAGCGACAACTAAAGGAGCAGCATGGGCTCTTGTTTGTTGCTGTGAGGCCACGAAATATTGCTCCCATAGCTTTTGGGCAGCTGCTATGGATGTTTGGACTTGCAGGGTGAGGGTGGCAAGCTATTTTGCTTGAACGTCCTGAACTGATGGTGATGGTAGAACAGAGAGATGGCCTCCTGCTGCTCAGCTCGTTGAGGGTACCCCCTCAGCATAACTGACGGAAGCTTCCATTGTCGTTGTAGAGGGAGTGAGAGCTTGTAGCTTAGTGCCACAAAATTCTGCTTTCTCTTCCTTCCTGGCGTACCAATCTGTTGTTGCCAGATTACCCCCCTTGAATGTTTGCGAGCATCCGGTCGCCTTCTCCAGCGAGCCCGGGATCTTTCGGCAAGCCTCTTGCGCCTGGGGGCCAGCAAAAAGTTCCAGGATCTGAAGATTTTGGTGGGGACCCTCCGACGCTCAAGTCAGTGCCCTGGGCAATAGCTGTGAGCTTGAGGAAGCTCGAAAGAGAAAGGGAAAGAGCTCAGAGAAGAGCTCTCTGTGAGCAAGAATGAGCGTTTGGAGTGTTGTTGTGGTTATCAGTTCTTAGTTACCTAGTCGGGGGTTCCTCTTACCCATTTTATTGATGCTTAGAGTTTATCTGGCTTGAGTGGTTAAGGCTCCATAATGATGACTTTAGTGGGTGAAGCGTCAGAGCTGATGTCTGTGAGGCATGGGGTGCTGCCACTTGTCAGGGCATTTAAGGTGATGGCAGCAATGGCAGGGCTTGCTTCCTTCTTTGACATGTCAGGACTGCAGGCCAAGTTCCGTCAGAGTGGATGGCTGCAGCTGGTTGGTGGGTCAAGTTCCGTCAAAGTGGGTGGCCACTTGATTTGGATGGTTGCTGCAGGCTGGCAGGATATGGGCAGATGTCCTTCACATTCACAGGGCCATCCTTATGAAGAGAGATAAAAAGTGGTGGAGTCTCATCACCATCACGAGCCACACATCCATCTGGGATGGAAGAGTTAGGAGCCAGTTGTCCCTTGTAGAGCATTGATTATAGAGTGCTTGCATGGCACTGTTCATGGCCGAGGCCGAGGCTGAGGTGGCCGAGCAATTTTCATGGCTGAGGCTGAGGCTGAGGTGGCCGAGAACTATTCATGGCTGAGATGGTTGAGCCGGAGTGCCGGGGCGAAGCGAGAGGCTGCCGAGGGAGCTTAGGGCTGAGCCGAGACAAAGCCAGAGGCCGAGGCGAGATGTCCATGGCCAGGATGAAGCTGGAGGCCAGGGTGAGACGTCCGTAGCCGGAACGAAGCTAGAGGCCGCTGAGGGAGCTTGGGGCTGAGCTGGGACAAAGCCAGAGGCCGAGGCGAGATGTCTATGGCCAGGACGAAGCTGGAGGCCCCCGAGGGAGCTTGGGGCCGAGCCGGGACAAAGTCGGAGGCCGGGGCGAGATGTTCATGGCCGGGACGAAGCTGGAGGCCGAGACGGGATGTCCGTGGCCGAGCCGGAGTGCCGAGGTGAGACATCCGTGGCCAGGATGAAGCTGGAGGCCGGGACGGGATGTCTGTGGCCGAGCCGGAGTGCCTAGGCGAGACATCCGTGGCCGGGACGAAGCTGGAGGCCGCCGAGGGAGCTTGGGGCTGAGCCGGGACAAAGCGGGAGGCTGGGGCAAGATGTCCATGGCCTGGATGAAGCTGGAGGCTGCCGAGGGAGCTTAGGGCCGAGCTGGGACAAAGCTGAAGGCCGGGGCGAGGCCGACTTGGATGATGTGTCAGGACCGACTTGGATGATGCCGGGGCAAGGCCGACTTGGATGATGCCGGAGCTAGGCCGACTTGGATGATGTGTCGGGGCCGACTTGGATGATGCCAGAGCGAGGCCGGCTTGGATGATGTGCTGGGGCTGACTTGGATGATGTATCGGGGCCACCTCGGCTAGATTGGAGATGCTGGGGCCGATGGGGCCGACCTGAAGAGGTCGGGGCTGCCTCGGCTTGATTAGAGATGCTGGGGCCGACGGGGCTGACCTGAAGAGGTTGAAACCGCCTCGGTTTGATTGGAGATGTGGGACCGACGGGGCCGACCTGAAGAGGTCGGGGGCCGCCTCGGCTTGATTGGAGATGCCGGGGCCGAGGCCTGAGGCCGAGGCCGTACGAAGCCAAGAGGAGCCACGAGGCCGAGGGGGCCTCGGTGCTGGGAGCTGGGGTCGAGGCCGTGTGGAAGCTGGCTCCATGCAGAGGAGAGAGAAAAGGTGGCGGACGGAGGGAAGGCGAGTTGCCAAGTCCGGATGCTATCATTTTGGCCCATGGGGGCCCACTGGCCCCATCAACACCGATTTGATCCAAAGAGAAGTGGCGCTTTCTATTAGAAATTGCCATTTGAAGTGCTCTTTCAGAAAGTAAAACCACTACTTAAAATGGTAATTTTTGACCGCTTTTAAGGTCCGACGAAAAGTGGCGATTTTTTATCGCTCTTAAGGCCCAGGCGTTGGACAGTCCTCTTTTTTATCATGGGCGCCGGTTGCACGGTGTCCTCTCTCACTACGATGGAGAAAGGGATGAATAATGGAGCAAAGTGATATTAACCTGAAAAGCTACCAGCATGACAATAGAATTCATCAACTAAGCTATTCGATTGACTTATCTGGTTACATATCTGGAGACTAGCTGATATCAAGATCCAATCTGAAGGGCTGCTCGCACTAGACCACATCATTCCTAATGCATGAGAAAATTATCATCGTATCAATGAATGTACCCAACGATAAAAATCGAGTTTTTAAAGGTTGAGTTATCTTCAATTTGGCGGATTAAGCCAAGTTTGAATTGACTGACTGGGTTATGGTCCAACAAATAGCAAGAGTCGATCTCCTCATTGATTTTAGAGTTAGTACCGATGCCATCGTCGGTCTCAATGCCGATACTAGAGTCTGTCTTCGTACCTCGGCAGGTTCGAGCTATCTCCAAACCTCGACAAGGCCGAGCTCTCTCAGTACCTCGGAAGGGCTGAGCTATCTTCGAACCTCGGCAAGATTGAGTTATCTTGGTACCGCGCCAGGATAGACCCTCATTCCTTCAACGTAAGCACCATTGCTGCTTTAAACTATGGCGGATATGTCGGAGGATGAACCATCCTGATCGCAAAGATTGCGTAGTGAGCTTTCCCAAATAGAAATGGGAGCCAAATACAACACTCCGTCCATGATTAACAGATTTTAAATTCTCGATAAAGCATCTGTCAGCTTCATCAACTGCCGATCCCCATAACCAATGGGATTATAGCCTTATCAGATGCCAACTTCCTAAAACGTACCTCGAAAATCAGATAATGACTCACTTTCTCGCCAGTGCACAAATACTAAGTCCCAAAACCCCCCATGTACGCTCTCGAAGGCAATCTAAGTCCAAAAATAAAACTCTAGCAACTAGAAATCATCTTAAGGAGGGAGATCCTTCCACTGGAGCCTTCTTCTCTTCTTTGATTGCTACAGATTTTTACTGACTTAAGCATCAGAAGGTCTTTTGAAGGGATTACCCCACGTGCTTCTTGTGTAAAGGTTGCTTTGTAGGTCCATCCGAACAAAAGAACGCTATCCGAATCTCGATGTGCACTACTTTCAAACCAAAGAATGAATTTTGCCAGCATCATTTTCCAACTTTAACCGTCTGAATAGATGGCCCCGTGGCAATTAATTTATGTAAGATCCGCTGATCTGCTCATGCTGCACAAATCTTTGTTCAAGGCTCATTTTGACCCGCCCTACTTGCTACATAGCACACAAGTTTGCCTTTCTAGTTTTGCTCATTCTAGAGTTTCAACAAGGCTCATTTTAACCTCTCCTTTGAATGGCGTTAAAATAGCTCCCCCTCTATCTCCGTTTTCCTCGTCACCATCCCCCCCTCTCTCTCTCGGTAACCACTTGTAGTGCCATTAAAATCACCACTTCAAGTGGTGCTTTCAAAAGGTGCCACTATGAGTGGCGCTTTCTACGCAAATTTTTGCCATGCTGATAGAATCTTTTCATTGATGCGACAAAATGGGAAGTGCTGAGGTGGAAGTAAAAAATGTTATTTGAAATGATGTTTTTCACTTTAACACCATTCCTGCAAAACCATTGCTTTTCATCCGATGTTTGTTAAACCGATGCCAAAAGACGATCCCTTTTCCAAACCGGTGTCGTTTGATACCGGTTTTACGTAATAGGTATGGGAGGAAAACTTTTTATCATAATGGTATTAAAGGAAAAAGCGCCACTTTAAGTGGCATTTTTTTAATCCACCGTGGCAAGATAAAAATGCCACTTAAAATGGCGCTTTTAAGAAGCGCCATTTCAGGTGGTGCTTCTTAAAAGCACCACTTCAAATGAAACTTTTAGAAAGCCATTTTTACTTCTTATTTCACGCAAAGAACCGTCTATATGAAGAAATGGTGCTTCTTAAAAGTGCCACTTAAAGTGAGTGGCACTTTTAGAAAGCCATTTTTACTTCTTATTTCATGCAAAGTCCCAGTCTATATGAAGAAATGGCGCTTCTTAAAAGTGCCACTTCAAGTAGCACTTTTAAGAAGCGCCACTTGAATGACACTTTTAAAAAGCGCCATTTCAAGTGGCAGCTTTATGTCACCACGATGGATGGAAAAAACACCACTTTAAGTGAAAGTAGCGCTTTTTCCTTTAAAACCAATCCGGTAAATAGTTTTCCTCCCACACCTATTACGCAAAACCGGTGTCAAACGATACTAGTTTGAAAAAGGTCTCGCCAAAAGACACTGGTTTAAAAAATAGCTTCTTCGATTACCCTACCAATTGGAGGAAGGTCCACGATATTCTGTCAACCTCCCAATCCGTCCAACCTATCCAAATCGCACCATTTGACTCCTAATGCCAAATATGGTCCAAGACTTTGGAACTTGATCTCATGTCCAATAATTAATATTCCAACCAAATTTAGTTCAAACCTGATTGTATCAGCAGTTGGGCAAACAAATTTACATGCGAACTGATTTAGGACTTGGGCTGAGTTTAGTTTGAGGAAAAAATCTTTGTATATTACCTTTGGTGCAGGATGATCTACATCGGGTATGATGATTCATTTGCGCATAGATCCAACCGGAGGGCTCGCTCGTGGATCCCATACCGCAGACGCACTAGTCCATGTGAGAGCAAATCATCGCGTTTGGTACAGGCCATCTTGTATCGAAGGCGGTGTGCAAAGATTTTTTCTTGTTTGAGTGATCAAATTTAACATTTTTTCTGAAAAAAGTCTATGTACATCGCCTTCGATATAGGATGATTTGCATCGGACAAGATGATTTACCTGCGTGTTTGCATGCAAGACCCACGAGTGGGCTCATGCATGGATAAATCACCATTTCTGAAGTAGGATGACCTACATAGAAGGCGGTGTGCAAAAAGTTTTCCTTTTTTTTATGACTGCATGGATTTAGTTTGGTCTACTTTCCAATCAGTCCAATCAATCTATATTCTAGCCTTGACTTCTAATACGAGATCTGGCCCAAAGATTTGCCAATTGAGATACAATTAAAGCATGGCCACAAGTCAAATGTCTCCAGATAAAATCAACTAAAGGTGCTCCTTGGAGCTACACAATTTTGTAGTAAGAGTTGTTATACTCTCAGCTGCTTTGCCCTGATCAATCTGTGTCTTAAATAGAGGCAAGGATTTCACTAGATCTGCCACAATTGGGCAGGAAACCGGAAGAATGGCTTCCAAGAGCCAGAACTGAAAGACTGATGACCAATAAGCCTTTCTAGATACTTCAAGAAAAACCAGTTAAGGATGGCAATTTTTTTCATTTGGTCATTTACCCAACCGGGACCATTTTTAACGGATCGGGGAATCCCCAGTCTAAATGGCTTAACGGGTAACGAAAATTTTTCGTTAACGGCTAAATAGGTAAACGGCCCGGGGACGGTATTCTCCGCCCCATCCCCGTTTACCCATCCCCATCCCCATTAACTTTAATATAATATATTTAAATTTTAAATATATATATATATATATTAATATATTAAAAATTAAAAATTAAAAAAAATAAAAATATATAATCCTAACTCTTGCTCTTCCTTATTTCACGTAGCCGTTTCTTGCTCTTCCTTCTTTCACGCAATTGATCTGAAGTTTGAACCAAGACGAGAACCTAGCTCTATTAGTCCATCGTCTATCTTCGCCAATCGCTGCCCCATCGACGCCCTCCAACACCTTTTTCTTTTTCTGGTATACTCATCTCTTTAGAAAGATATCTTTTTATTTATTTCTTTAAAATTTGAATGTATTTTTTTGTACGATTGTTGTATTGAAAATCTTTATTTTCTAATTTTTTTTTCCTTATTAGTTGTTTTCTTTCTTACTTTTCGTTCTCTTTTTCCTTATCCCAAAGTCGAAGAATCTCTTATATATATCAATATCATCATCTCGATTAGTCTCCATCTTATCTAAACGGATAAACGGGTACCCAATGGGTACCCATTTATCCGATCGGGAATCCCCGTTCCCATTTCATTAATTATAACGACTTAACGAGGCGAAAAACGAGAATATTTTTTCTAATGGGAACGGGGACCGGTATAGACCACCCCAGACCATCCCCAGGCCGTTGCCATCCCTAAAACCAGCCTCAACTAAGAACCATATTAAAATTTTTGAGTTTCCAAATTATAAATTTTAAATGACATAAAATGCTTTAAATAACATTTAAATAATTTAAATAAAATTATAATGAATTTTCAATTCACATCGATTAAACTTAGATTTTTAGTTCAAAGCATGTGATAATAACTTCGGCATCAATAAGTAATGACCACATACAATTTCTACCACAAATCCTGTTCATTGCATATAACCTTGCAAAGATAGATTAAAAATAGCATAGTTGTTAGATCTGGCTCAGACATTGACCCGGCCAAGGGTTTGGGTCACCGGGTCACTGGTTCAATCGTTGCATCATTGATTGAACCATCGATCAATTATTTTAATATAAAAATTATTTTTAATAAAAAATTAAGGTTAACATGATAATAAAACCCATGATCCCATCCAGTTCAGGCTGGGTTGATCAGTTCACGGATAAACCAGATGGGTTGACCGGGTTATTTTGGATCACTTACACATCCGATTTTATGTTAGAACTGGACCGACTTGGCCTTTGAATTTTGGTTCAATCGGTCCAACCGGTCGGTTTGGTCCGGTTCTGATAACTATGAAAAATAGTAGGCTATGTTGCCTTAAAAATCTGTTCTCTAACTCGAGCACACTCCTCCCATGGATCTGGGTGTCATCCCTCTGCTCGAATGGACATGCAAGACAGTCCTCTCACAGAGAATGTTGGGGATGGCCCCTGCGGAAGACCCTTCGATGCTCAAGTCAGTGAAAATTCACAGCAAGTAGATAAGAGAAGAAAGCTCTTGCAGAAGAGTCCCTCAAGAATGGCCTTCTAGAGAGAGAGAGCTCTTGATGCTCTGCTTGAGCTTCAATGGATTTTTTAGTGAGAGAGTGAGCGTACTTGAAAAGTTCTTAGGAAAGGTATTTATAGACTGTCCGAATATTGACGGGTTGCTCACCTGATTCCTAGAACTTATCTTGGAAGGTGGGGAAATCAGAATGATTTGACTCTAATTTGAATCAGGTTTGTTATAGGGCCAGTGAGATTCAAATCCTATTTGTTAGAGGATCAACGGCTAGAGAGGCTAGTTGATGCTTTGAGATTTGACGATTTATAGATCCTATGCCACAATTAACATTATTGGCTTTATTTCCCTTCTTGGTCGATTGGGAGTCCACATGGCTGGAATATCGCCAGATAATCATGGATTCAAACTTCATTTAATTTTGAGAAATGCACTTTGGAAATCAAGCTATCAAAGCCGTACGTCGTATGAAGGATTCATCGTGATAATAGGTAGCATGCACACTTGGGCTAAATCTAGGGATAGCTCAGTTCTGTAGAGGTTCAAGGATACCTCGGTCTAGCTGAGGTATAAGGATAGCTCAGTCTGGTCGAGGCACAGGAATAGCTCGGTCTGGTCGAGGTATAAGGATAGCTCGTTCTGATTAAGGTATAAGGATACTTCGATCTTGCTGCGATGCAGCGGCTTTGTCTTTTTCTGAATGCGACAACTGGCAAATCAAAAATCGAAAGTGATCCCAATCTTTTCATCGTGCGCATGGATATTGATGTAATGATGATTTTATCCCGCATCACATGGCCCCCACACCCTAGTCCAAATGTAAATATGGGCATAGGGAGTAGAGTTCGAGATGGCTTCATTTGGATGGAAGGATTTGAATTTGAAGAGGTGCGCAATAATGGTTTCATAAATGCCACATCGCCATTCCATCATTTTTCTCGATGGATAAAGCGAAAACCCCTCATTTCTCATGAATGACGATTGAGGAGAACAACACATGGCAAGTCCCTGCGCTTAAGGCATTCGAGCTAACGATTTAAAATTTTGGGGATCCTTGCCGATGGTGCATTGCCTTTTTGCTAAGACGATTTAAAAAGAGGTTGGGTGGTGCTATCCCCTACCACGTTGTTTCCTTGCTTCATCCCCAAAGATTCATTTTTCAAGACTCTTGTGCACCCATTTGAAGCCTATTCCCCTTAACTTGGAAATATGAAACGTCTGGACAATAATGCTTCCATGATGATCTTAGAGGATTTGGAAAGAGTTCATAAGGTATAGGATTCCTCAAGACATCATTCTATGGGTACCGGAGCTTGAGCAGAGGGTTACAGAGCAATTGAAGTCTGGGGCCTTCTTCTACGAAGAGAGTTTAAGAGCGGATCTTTGGTTTTCCATCCATCCTTTAGTGAAGGAGATAATGAGGTTTTATAGTATCTGCCTGACAATGGTGGCTCCGAACAGTTGGCGCAATATCATCGGCTTCATATCAATTTGCAGCCACATCGGAGTGACAACAACGCTTCCCATGTTTTGGGTTTGCTACAGTCTGGTCTTCGGGAGGGGCTCTGAATTGCCTTATATTGGGCCTTGAAAGTCATTCAAAATGATATCAGAGAACTCATCTTCCATAAAGGAATGAAAATCTCGGTTCTTCATCATCAAAGGGAACATCGATTCTGATTTTTTCAGAATATGGATGAACTATGTCAAGGATTTAGATGCACACCTAAAACTGTCACTGCAAGAAGAGAAGGATCTGATTACTCTTCGGAGTGGCCAAATATTCTCGGCCAGTGTTCTTTTAGCAAAAGATGCCCTCTTTGCCGTCGGGCTCAGTGTCGACCCTCAAAGTAAGTTCTTGTCCCCTTCCTACGTTGATTATATCTTAGCAATTTATCTTAGACTAAATTATTGCCTGTTGTATTTGTAGCTGAAAGGTCAGAGTTTATGGGCCAAATGAAGGGGAAGCTTGGTAAGCGTTAGAGAAGAATCGGTTTTGGGAGAGGCACAAGTTTGGGAAAAAACCCCATTATTCTGAACCGCAATCAAAGGAGGTTAAGCAATCCAAGATCGGCTAGCAATCTTCTATGCCAAAGAAGAAGAAGGAGATGAGAGTCTTGGTTGCAAGAAAGAAGTCTCCCCCATCAAAGGGGGAACCAGTAGTGGAGGAGGGATAGGTGGTTGAAGAAAATTTGGAAGAAATTGTCAAGGTTTTTCTTCCATAAGTAATGGTGGTATTGGATGATTCTGATGGGACGTTGTCGATTGATTCTGTAGCCCCTCTGCCCGAAGGCATAGAATCGCGCTTGGAGGGGGTTAGCAGTCCAAAAGCGCCCTTCATACACAAAGGAAAACCCTTAGTCCTGACTGAGGTGGTGAGGGAAGTTGACGTAGATGCTGAGGCACAGGAGGAGCTTCCTGTCAAGGGGCATCCTCCTAAAGAGTCGAGGGAGGTCAAGGAGGAGACCGAGGCTCTGAGGAGGTTGAAGGAAATAGGGCAAGTGCTTCTGGATCAAGAAGAGCCCTCAGACGAGGAGGAAGTCCGGAGTGAGGTTCCTCCAATAGAGGTATCGAGAGGAATGGACAAGCAGGCTGAACTCTCTCGGGTCGAAGTATCCTATGCCCAAGCTCTGGTCAAAGAGGCGAGGCAAATTGGGATTCCTCGGACCGAGCCTCCACAAGTCAATCCCTTGGCTGTGAACTCGCTCACGCCTAACCCAAAGGTTGAGGAGATGCTGTCTATTTTGATGTGATCTATCTTATATGAGAGGGATGGCTCCTCGGCCGAAGAGGACATGTCACCGTAGCATTCGGGCTAGCTGGCATACTGAGTGATATCGAGCTTCTTTTCATAATTTATAAACACTTGCTTACTAAGATAGTGTCAGCATACACCTTCTAGGTAAGTAGGAATATCGAAGCATTTCACTTTCATAGCATAGTTTAATCGGAACTCATCATCGAAAGATCATTTGCAAAGTGCTATCATAATGAGGTCATTGTGCTGTCGCTTGAACCTAGTTGCGGAAGCATGCGCTAAAGCCAGGAGGGAGGCTGTTGTCCTTCAGAAAAATGTTGCATCGACGGAGAAGCTTTCCAAGGCCTTGGGAGTAGCTCAGGAGAATATCAAGAAATTGGAGAAAACCAAGAGAATCGCTCTAGAGAGAGCGTCCAGATTCTAGGCCAAAGCTAATGAACTCAGAGGAGCTCGCGATTCAGTCGACAAGGCTCAGTCGGAATTACTGCAATGCAGGTTCGAGCATGTCCAAGAGATAGAGGCCTTGAAGAATACTTCAACGAGAGGTGGGACGACCTGAATAGGAGTTTTGCTGAGGAAAGGAACGCTTTAAAGAGGAGGCTTGATGAAGAGGATGACAAATCCAGGTGGCAGTGGGAGCGAATAGCCAAACTTACTGCCCCCATTCTCAGTGAGAAGTCGAGGAGAGATAGCTGAGGATCAATGACATCCGGGTAAGGATGTATCAGTACAGAGAGGACAAGTTAAAGACACACGATAGGATCCAGGATATAAATGCAAAAATGGCTCGACGGGAAGAGGAGTTATAACATCTCCTTACTTCTTTTCATATTTTTTCCTTTAATCATTATTAATCTAATTGATTTTGTGTCTTCAGGTGAGTAGGATGGCATCCGAAGCCCATAACCAATTAAGGGATTTGAGAGAGGAGTTGGCTTCGAGTCATTAGAGGTGTTCCGAACTCGAGGGCCAAGTAACTGAAGCCAATAGATAGGCTACTCTAGCAGTGAAAGAGTATAAAAGTTCTGCTCAATTTTTAGATGAGCGTAAGGCAGCCTGTGTTGATGCATTCTAATTTGGAGAGAAGGAAGTGCGAGCGAAGATTTCTTAGAGATACATGGAGTTTGACCTCTCCTTTTAGAAGCCAATTACTATGACGTTCGCATGCCGGGTACCGAACTATCCGCCAAAGCTAAATATGAGGAGATCCCGGATGTTGATTTTGAGTCATCTCAGACACAATGCAAGTCCCGAATATAGAGGTGGTTAGCCGAGGGGAAGAGAGTTCTCAGTATATTGCCGAAGAATCCGAGGCTCCTCATTCAGCTACGTTCGAAGTAGGTGAACCAAGTCAATCTTCCATGAATATCACTGAAGCTGCTCCTGAGGCCAAGCCCAAGTCTTGAGGGCTGTTCTTGTAATTTTCTTTTTCTTACAATTTGAGGGCTTAGCAAAGCCTTATGATATGAATGGATCTTTCGCTTTTCCTCCTGTGTTATGTTGTTTTGGCATTGCATGTTAGATGGTCTTTTAACTCGTCCATGACTTGTCTAAAATTAGCTTATTATAAAGCCAAGTAGATGAACTAGCTCTTAGAAAATTTTTAACGACTTTGTCGAGATTGAAGAGGTCACTCGATCTTGCCGAGGCTAACTCATCTAGATCTGCCAAAGTAGAGAATTCATCGGCTTTGCCGAAGTAAAAAAAACAATTCAATTTTTGCCAAAGTAAAGGGAATAGTTTGCAAAGTAAAGGGAATCGTTCGACTTTGCCGAAGCACAAGAGATAGCTCGGTCCTTGCTGAAGAGTATTTCATTTTTCTCAAGGCATTTATTTCATTGTTAATGCCTTATCCTTTTCTATGCGAGCTTACTTTTCATATACGTTAAGCAGTCGATCGCCATAGGACCGCAAAAGCTTTGCCAGGCTTACTTGTATCAAAAATAGCCCCTCACATTTAAGTCTTCATATCCAAGATCAAGAGGAGATCTCTTGCCTTTTGCTGTTATAATGGGAGAGTCCTTCGGTATACTCCGTGGATTATCGAGTTTCAACAAAATATTGACACGTGGTCCCGAATATGATGCAATTGTTGCGCCCTGAGTCCTGAAGCTCTCTTCTTCATTAATGGCTGCCTCCCATTTAACGTCTATAAAAAGGGAAGAGCAAAGGATGCTTGAGCATATCCTGAAGGTTTTTATATTTTGAGAACAGAAAGAAATGTGTGTGCTCCATCCCATATCGAAGTTGAAGACCGTAAGGTTAGATTTTTCTTTCGAGATTCGGCTTGGCTCTGATGGTTGGGACGATGAAGAAGTTGTTAAAAAGCAAATTATTCTCAAGGGAGGAGTCATGGAGGTCATATGCAAAGCGTAGAAAGGGGGATAGAGGTTATATGGGAGGTGCTTTCTGTTAGGAAATGTATCCTACAGCCAATCATCTAGCTTATAGACGGTTATGAGTTGATGTATATGTACATGATTTATTCAATAAATAAAAGTCAATTTTGGCAGTACAACATATAGTTTACATCTTCCAGTAGAATTCTAATATGTTGTAGTCCTTAGAGTTACATGTATTTGACAATGGAGGAATTGTTGAGTAATTCTTAAATCTATTCATGGCCAAATGATACGTTGTTACCTAGGACGACGACGTAATCAAGTGTAGGTCATTGTGTGCCATATGGGTTGGTTTGTTCTCTTAAACCAAAGAGTGTATAACACTGGTATGACATGCGGGTGAGTGTAGGAGTACATTCACTGAGCAGTGACTCACCTCTGCTGAGTGCTCAACTGCCTGGAGCAACTCATAGAAAGGCAATGGGTATAAGTGTCCCTTTGACATGAGACTATCATGTTGACTTGATAAGCAACTCACTGTACTTAGGCACTGGACCACCCGGATTTCTAATCCGGTGATGGAAGGTTGCTGGGTGCAGTCAAGTACTTATTGGGTCAATGATGAGTCAAGATGGGATTGTCCACTCTAAGTGTTAGAGAGAGTGCTTGAACTATGTTTCAATTTAGCAAAACCTTGGCCAAGGTAATCTTTGTGAGGTGTCACAAGATTCATTGCATTGAAACATACTTGGGTGATTTACTCGGAGTTGGCAGTTAACTTCGTATTCGCCCTGAGTATTGGGACAAGGGGATGAATTATGCAGCAACCATAGCCTAGGTTCCTGAATATTGCCTTGTGCAAATTCGATCTATCCGGACGTCGGGAACCATGGCTAGATGGTCACATCGATTAGTATAGGAAGCGTTCCTATGCTACCGGCTTATAGGTTCGAACCTATGGAGTCACGCACATAGTTGGATGACTTGTACGCAGGCGTGATCACTGATTTGAGTGGGACTCAATCAAATGGGTCATACGGGGTTTGTTCTGGCTATGTCTAGCTAGCACTAGGCATTAGCGGCAGCACCTACTTCGAGGGTGATTTGAGTTAGTCAGTAACTCAAATAGAATTTTGGGACATGATATGAATCTGGTATGAAGTTAATTTGAACCATGGACCAATGGTTGGTCTGACAACATAGTGGTTTGGATCTGGATTCGAAGTGGTTCGATCTGAATTTCCAATAGAGCCTCTGAAAGTTTATTTATGAATTTTTAATTCATAAATCACTTCGGATTGGAGTCAGATAGGCCCAATGCGAAGTATGGTTCAAGAGCTACGAGTAGCTTCTTTCGGATTTGAATTTGAACTTCAAACGAAATTGATTGGATCAATTTTGTGTTTAAAAAAAATTAATTAAAGTGTATGCGGCGCACATTAGCAGTGGGCTAATGTGCGATACCCTCCGCTTAGCGCAGACTCTTGATCGCGACACATGGCGTGTGCGCGCGCCACGTGTGTGTCAAGATCTGTGCGACGGTGAGTTTTTGCTTTTGATCTTTATCTACTCATGTCTACTCTGTTCAAACTCCGATTTCGAATTGGTCAGGTGCGTTGGAAAGCTCTCGACGAGCTCTTCAAGCCTACATAAAAATCAAATTCCAAAATTAGTTTTGGAAGTAGTTTTATGAAAGGATAAGATCCCTATCTTATCTGATCAGATCCTTTGCGAAAGGATTACGGTGAGAAAAGATTTTTAGGAGAATACGATCGTAAACGTTACGGTGTGTATAAAATATGAAGTAGAAAGGGGAACAGAGATGAGAAGAAAATTGACAGAGATTTTTCAGTGAAAGCTGATTGTCTGCAATCACAGAAAGTCAGAAAGAAGTCCAATCAAGAAGAGATTATCTTTTCTTAGGGAGAAGAGTTCTCCTTCCGTTGTTCTAGGATTCCTCCTCCTATCTACATACATCAGGCATGCGTGTGATATAGAGGAGCAGCGCGTGCGGCTCTTGTAAGGCACGAGTAGAAACTTCTCCCTGCAGATTAGATCTGCTACGTTCGTCATCTACAGCTTCCGCATCGAGAGGTATTATTTTAAACTTATTTTTACATACTCTTAAATTTTAGATTTGCTAATATGCTTTAATTTATATTCAATGTGAATATTAAAATTGAATTACATGCTTTCCACCTTGAGATCCTTTGTATAGGAAAAGCAAGTTTTCCCTACACTTTCTACTTGTCTTTATCCATCCATTGTGGAGCCATAAAGGCCATACAGGGAATGTGATTTTTATGGGCCTTGGCTTCCACGGGCCATCCATCAATCATGGTAACCTTAAATGGGTTTCATTTTGGATCCCTCAGGTAGTGTTTGACTCCCCCAAAAGCTATCCCTGGATAAATATACAAATAGCATTTATCCAAGGGATAGCTGAGGGAATAAGCACCCTTTTAAAATTACAACTATGCCATCAAGGGATAACTTTAGTTGTTCCTGGGTTCCCTAGGGAATAAGTTCATAACCATGGGTTATCCCTTATGGTTAAACTTTTTCAAACATATCCCTTCTAGTAATAGCTTTTGGGGATAAGGGAGGATATCCAAGGGATATCCCCCCTCATCCCCTATTTCAAACACTCCCTCAGTTTATCTATCTGAAGGTTCATGGGATGGCTTCCAAGGGAAAAGAATACCAAAGATAAGTGCCTTTAGGCTTCTTTCTGTATCATTGCCCTTCGTCCCGGGCATCACAGCTCGACAAAGTTGTCTTGTTTGATTTCTCTGATTTTCGAAGCATAGGCAGAAGCTAAGTTGATGCAGTGTCGTCGACCGAACTTATTTGTTCGAGCATTTTCTTTTATTTTCTATGCTTTGTGAAGCACTTGTAATGCCTTGTAAGAGGTTGTAACTTTTGTAATGAGATATTATTGAAATAAAAGAAGTCTTTCTTTTCCATATTTGTCTCTTCTTGCTGTTCTGTTTCTTTTTTGCTAAGTGTTAGTTTTTCTGATGCACTGATGTCTTTGCATCATTCTGACACATAAATCGTTCATGGCACGTTAGTTTTTTTTGAATCGAACGGGGTGCGGGATGAATGCTCGGGCCTGTCGAGATATAGGAATACCCAATAGGGCATCTTTTTGCTAAGGAGAAGATCTCTGAATGACTGTACTCATTTGAATGAAATGCCTATAATGTTAGGAGCGCTTTAGGAACTTGGCTTTAGTCAAGAATTTTGGTGATTCAGTTTTGGCTTGCAGATGTGCGCCGAATTATATTGATCTCTCATGGGTAGAACGCATGGTTCATCTTAGAAAGATCTGGGCGGCCATGCTGGCTCTTGATGGGAGTTCGGTCATGCCGAAGGTCTTAAGAGTTTTTACTTAGTTCATTGAAATCATAATAAATGGCTTAGTCATGCTAAGGGATAAAAAGGGTTTTACCCGACTCTATTGAGGTATGTAGATTGTTGTTCAGCAAACACTTTCTCTAGAGGATTATATCTGGACCAGTCAAGATATGAAGTGGCTTATCTGGATCCATCAAGATACAGAAGGATTGCTCGACCACATCGAGGTTCAGAGAAATAGCTCGATCGTGCCGAGGTATGAAAAAATGCTCGGCCTTGCTGAGGTTCAGAGAAATATCACTCAGTCCTGCCAAGGCTTGAAGAAAGATTATAATTTACTTGGCACTGCCAAGGTACGGAGGAATCTCTTGGCTTTACCGAGGTTCGGAGAGAGATTATATTTTACTTGGTGCTGCCAAGGTATAGAGAAATCGCTCAGCCCTACCAAGGTTCAAAAAATATCACTCGATTCTGCCAAGGCTTAAAGGAAGATTATATTTTACTTGATGCTGCCAAGGTACGAAGAAATCGCTCGGCCCTGCCGAGGTTCTGAGAGAGATTATATTTTACTTAGCGCTACCAAGGTACGGAGAAATTGCTCAGCCCTGCTGTGGTTCGGAGAAATATCACTCGGTCCTGCCAAGGCTTGAAGAAAGATTATATTTTACTTGGAGCTGCCAAGGTATGGAGAAATCGCTCGACCCTGTTGAGGTTCAGAGAGAGATTATATTTTACTTGGCACTTGCAAGGTACGAAGAAATCGTTTGGCCCTGCCGAGGTTTGGAGAGAAATTATATTTTACTTGGTGTTGCCAAGGTACAAAGAAATCGCTCGGTCCTGCCGAGGTTCGGAGAAATATCACTCGGTTCTGTGAGGCTCAAAGAAAGATTATATTTTACTTGGCGCTACCAAAGTATGAAGAAATCGCTTGGTCCTATCGAGGTTCGAAGAAATATCACTCGGTCCTGCCGAGGCTTGAAGAAAGATTATATTTTACTTGGTGTTACTAAGGTACAGAGAAATTGGTTAGCCTTACCAAGGTTCGGAGAGAGATTATATTTTACTTGGTGCTGCCAAGGTAGAAAAAATCCGCCGGCCCTGCTGAGGTTCAGAGAAATATCGCTCGGCCCTACCGAGGTTTGGAGAGAGATTATATTTTACTTGGCGCTGCCAAGGTACAGAGAAATCGCTCGGCCCTGCTAAGGTTCAGAGAAATATCATTCGGTCCTACCGAGGCTTAAAAAAAGATTATATTTTACTTGGCGCTGTCAAGGTACAGAAAAATTGCTTGGCCCTACTGAGGTTCGAAGAGAGATTATATTTTACTTGGCACTACCAAGGTACGAAGAAATCGCTCAGCCCTGCAAAGGTTTGGAGAGAGATTATATTTTACTTGGCGCTGCTAAGGTATAGAGAAATCACTTAACCCTACCGAGGTTCAAAAAAGTATCACTCGGTCATGTCGAGGCTTGTAGATAGAGATCTGAGGATCGCTGATTGAGCGAGACCAGTCCTTTGTAACAACTTTTTGGAGAGGTAATCAAAACATGAACATTGCAATTTTTTTAAAAAAATAAAGTCTCGCTATTGTAAACAGAATGAGTTTAGTAGGAGCATACTTTACTGATGGTATATCTGAATATTATCTGAATTCCGTATCCGAGGAATAGATTTTTCATCCAACTCCTGAAGTTTGTAAGTGCTAGGTCTAAGAACCTCTGCAACTTGATAGGGACCTTCCCAGTTTGAAGATAGCTTTCCTTGCTCTAATGGCTTAGAGACAGATGCCTTGCGGGGCACAAGATCATCAGAGAGGAAGGACTTTCCTTTAACTCGGGAGGAATGATATCGGGCTACCCTTTGTTGATAGGCCACCATTCGGATCTAGGCCTTCTCTCTGACTTTTTCTATTAAATCAAGATTGGTTCGGAGTTGTTCATCGTTCGACTCCTTCGAATAATTCTCTACTCATGGTGAAGGTATTCCAATCTCCACAGGAATACGGCTTCAGTACCAAAGGCCATCCTGGACGGACTTTCGCTCGTGGGAACCCTCTGGGTGGTTCGGTAGGCCCATAAAATGTGGTGAAGCTTATCCGCCTACCTGCCATGTATCATGTTGAGTCGAGCTTTGATCTCCTATAGCAAGGTTCGGTTAGTTACTTCTGCCTCACCGTTGGCTTGGGGGTGCCCGACCGATGTAAGCTGATGGCGGATGCCATGATTCTCATAGAACTCGGGATTTAGGATTATCAAACTGTCTGCATTGTTAGTGATGATAGTGTGGGAAAGGCCGAACCGATAAATAATGAATCTTCATATAAATCCCTAGCCCGAGCTTTAGTTATCTAGGCGACTGCCTCAGCCTTGACCCACTTGGTGAAGTAATCAATTGCTACGAATAGAAACTTCCTTTATCCTGTAGTAAGAGAAAAAGGGCCGATGATGTCCATCCCCAACTTAGCAAAGGGCTAGGTATACAATATTGGTGTTGAGTGAGCAAAAGGGAGCCTCTGGATATTTGAATGTCGTTGACATGAGTCATAGGCTCATACAAAATCATCAGAATCTTTTTGCATGGTTGGCCAATAGTACCCTTGGCGCAGCACTTTATGGCATAAAGCTTGGCCACTAAGATGATTGCCGCAAATGCCTTCATGGACCTCCGAAGAGCATAATCAGCTTTCGACGGCCGAAGGCATTTAAGTAACGGCATGGAGAAAGATCATTTGTATAGCTGATCATCGAGCAGGACATAATGAGTTACTTGCATCTTCAACTTCCTTGCCTCCTTTCTGTCGGTCGGGAGTGATTCTTCTTTGAGATACTTGAAAATTGGATCGAAACAGGAGGGTTCAGCCTCTATCTACATCACCCGATCAGCGTCGGCAATGCTGGACTTTTCAAGGATTTTTAAGTGAAATTTTCGCTCGAGATCCATCGAGTCCATAGTCACCAAGCGAGATAGAAGGTCAGCATGCGCATTCTCTATTCTGGGAATTTGAATGACTTCATGTTTAAAAAAATGAGAAGATAAGTCACACACCTTTTGGAGATATCGAACCATATTCGGTTCTCGAGCTTTAAATTCTCTTTGCACTTGGCCTGTGACCAGTTGGGAGTCGGTGTATGCATTCAGTCTCCTCACCTTCAAGTCACGAGAAATCTGGAGTCTGGCAATCATAGCCTCATACTCTGTTTCATTATTAGACACTAGGAAGAGAAGCGAATGCCGTACTTAAAGGTCAGCACCCTCCTGATTGGTGAGGACCAAGCCGGTGCCAGAACCATTAATGATGGAGGACCCGTCCGCATGAAGTAGCCATAGAGTTTTGGGCTTTGGTTGCTTGGAAGTATCCGATGTGGAATCATCCTCTAGTATGGTACACTCAAGGAGAAAATTTGCTAGAATTTATGCTTTGATGGCCAGATGAGGTTGATACCGAATATCATGTTCACTCAGCTCAATGGCCCATTTGGTCATCCTTCCCGATACCTCCGGATGATGAATAATAGATTTGATAGGTTGGTTAGTTAGGACTACCACAGTATGTGCTTGAAAATAAGGCCGCAATTTTCGAACAAACGTTATCAAAGCCAACTCCATCTTTTCAATCCGGGTGTACCTCATCTCAGCATCTCAAAGTATCTTGCTGACATAATAAACTAGCTTTTAGATTTTACCTTCCTCTTAGACTAGCATAGATCCGATGGCATTCTCTGAGACTGCTAGATACAAGTATAGGGTCTTCCCGAGCCTCGGGCTACTAAGAAGAGGTGGTGAGTCGAGGTATTTCTTAAGGTTCTCGAAGGATTTCTGACAATCCGGAGTCCACTGAAAATTCTTAGCTGATCAAAGTGCCTTGAAGAAGGGCAAACATTTCTCGGCCGACCGAGCAACAAAGCAGTTGAGGGCCACTATCCTTCCAGTAAGGCATTGCATCTCCTTGACTGACATTGGAGGCGCCATCTGCTAAAGAGCTTGTATTTTCTATGGATTTGCTTCAATGCCTCGCTGGAAGACCATAAAGCCCAAGAACTTCCCAGAATTAACTCCAAAGGCATATTTGGTTGGATTTAGCTTCATCTGGCACCTTCGGAGCATTGCAAAACTTTCTGTAAGATCATCATATGCTGAGATGCTTCCTTCTCTTGACCAGCATGTTGGCAACATAGACTTTCATGTTCCGATCGATTTGTTCTTTGAAAACTTTGTTAACCAGTCTTTGGTAGGTTTCCTCTGCATTTTTTAAACCAAAAGATATGACTCGATAACAGTAAATACTTTGATCAGTAATGAAGGTGATCTTTTCTTCATCTTTGGGTGCTATTCGAATTTGGCTGTAGCCCGAGTAAGCATCCATGAAGGCCAGCATTTGGTGGCCCGAGGTAGCATCCACAAGCTAATCAATCCGAGGCAAAGAAAAACTATCATTTGGACAAGCCTTATTAAGGTCCATGAAGTCGATACATATTCTTCATTTGCCATTCGACTTCTTCACCATGACAACATTCATCAGCCAATCAAGATAGTTTACTTTCGAATGAAGTTAGCTTCTTTTCTTCTGCTTGATTGGCTGAAATGTCTGTCCACATTAAGGTGATAGACAAGAACATCTGGGTTAATTTTTGGCATTTCTGAAGTAGACCAGGCGAAGAATTCAACATTCCTTCATAGAAACTCAACTAAATATTGCCGAGGCTTTCCTTTCAATTGTGATCCGATCCTTATGGTTCGGTCTGGTCGAGCTTCGTCAAGCGGCACCTCTTTGAGTTTTTCGGCTGGTTCCCCTCATTGCTTGGTGAAATCCTTCCGGGCATCCAGCCCATCAACCTTGGGTTTTCTAGACTGAAGATCAGCAATGAAGCAGCACTGAGCGATAGCTTGACTTTCCCGAACTATTCCCATCCCCCATTCTATGGAAAACTTCACAGCGAGATGAGGGATGGATATAATAGATTTAAGGAAAATCTATCCGGGCCTGCCGAAGATCGCATTATAAGTCGATCGAAGCTTGGTTACTAGAAAATCTATGTAAATAATGGTTATATTGGGCCAAGTGCCCGCCCGAACCACCAGCGTAAGAACTCCTTCAGGAGTAATTGCGTCGCCAGTGAAACCAATCAAGGTAGAGTCTATGGTTCGAAGATCTTCCATACGTAATTTTATTCTTACAAAAGCATCAAAGTACAAAACATTAATAGAGCTTCCACTATCAATCAAAATACAGTATACATCATAATCATTCATGTTAAGAGATACAACTAAAGCATCATCGTGTGGATACTGTATCTCCCGGAGATCTTCATCAGAGAAAGAGAGCTCATCGATCCGAGCCTTCTTCGATGGATTCTCTGCATCGCTCAGTCGAGCCAGTGAGGAGTCGATCATTGCAATCATATTGACATTGCCAACAACCACGGGTTTGCTGAAGGTGGTTGGTGAGGTTCAGACTGATGCTCTTCATTATTCGGTTCAGGGGCTCTTTTGAATCAATCCAACCTTCTTCATTGAATGAGTTGCTTGAACTTATTTCGAAGCTACTAGCACTCTTCAGTATCATGCCCATGATCCCGATGAAAATCTTAATACTTGGTCATGTCTCTACGGGCCATGTTTCCTCAGAGAGGCAACGACTGAGAGATCTAGCGCTCGATCTCCATTAGGATCTATGCCTTTGGTGCAGTGAGGGGAGTGTACTGATTAAACTTTCAGGCTAGACTCCAAGTATGATCTCTGGGTGGCAGAGGAGGAGCTCTCTAATGGTGGAGCAAACTTGCATGATGAGAAGGTCAGCCCTTCTCCGAGCCTTTAGCCTCTTTCTTCTTTCATTGCTTAGCCCGGACTGACCTTCATGACTCCTTAACCCTGGTGTACTTATCCGCTAAGGACATCATGTCGGAGAGGGTTTTCGAATAGTTGACCTTCAGGGCTAAATAGAAATCATCCTCCTTGAACACCCCAGTTGCCAAGATAGACAAGGCCACCTCATGGTTGAGATGGTCTACCTCCAACATGGCTGTGTTAAAATGGCCTAAATAATTCTTCAAAGACTTCCCCTCTCGTTGTTTGACCTTAGAGAGGGAGTTAAAGCTTTTGTGGTAGTGATAGCTATTGATGAACTGACTGATGACCAAGCGGCTCAGCTTGTCGAAAGAATCAATGGAACTTGGTTTCAAGCTATTGAACTAGGTTTTGGCTGACCCTCTGAGAGTAGAGGAAAAGACTCAGCATAGGATTGCATCTGATGCCCTATAAAACATCATGATAGATCAAAACTGCTCAGATGGTCATCAGGATCGGTGGATCCATGCTATGGCTCGATGGTGGGGAGCTTGACATGGAGAGGAATCACTTCCTGCATGATCTCCTCGGAGAATGGGATCCCCTGCTCCATCTTTGATTGGGAAGGAGGAACTTTCCTGACGGCGTCCAACTCTTGATGCCACTCTTGACGCATCTTCTAGAGCTGTCTTTGAAGTTCTTCATCCGGGTAGTAGGAGAGAGGGGTCAAGGGGATCATGGTCGCAGCGTCGAGTCATGGCAAGAGTACATCGGGAAGAGATATCAAGCTCGCCGAGATCTAGGCGGGCTCAACTCTTGAGACCTTTGTGGTACTAGTTTAGGCCCTCTTTGGTTGGGCTTTTGAGGATGGCTCATGACTTCGAGCGGGTTGAAAGAAGAAGTCGCTGGAGGAGCAGGGGCGATGACTCCATCAGGGAGTTGGGGAGTAGGGGCAGCTGGACGGAGGACTCCATGGAGTTCTTGTACCAACTGGACCAGAGCTTGAACTTGCTGGACCAGCATGGTGAACTGGTCCTGGGTGACCATGGTTGCCGGCAGTGAGGGAGTTTCGACCGGTGGTGACTGCAAAGGCACTGCATTATTCATGGGATCAGGCCTCTCGGAGGTGGTCTGATCCTGAGCTTCTGAAGTTGCTTTTCTTTGATTGGCCATTGAAGGGTTGTTCTCCTAGTTTCAAGCATTGTCTTCTTGATTACAAGTTTGTGGGACTTGAGGCTCTTCCTCTAGCACCAATTTATTGCCGTAGAAATCCATTCTCCAATTCGAGCGCAGTCCTTCCATGGATCTAGGTGTCGTCCCTCTACTTGAATGGACCTGCAAGATAGTCCTCTCGCAGGGAACGTTGGGGGGTGGCCCCTGCGAAAGACCCTCCGATGCTCAAGTCATTAAAAATTTACAACAAGCAGATAAGAGGAGAACGCAGAAGAGTCCCTCAAGAATGACCTCCCAGAGAGAGAGAGAGAGAGCTCTCGATGCTCTGCTTGAGCTTCAATGGATTTTTCAATGAGAGAGTGAGCATACCTAAAAGTTGTTGGGAAAGGTATTTATAGATTATCCGAATATTGGCGGGTTGCTCACCTGATTCCTCGAACGTGTCTTGGGAAATGAAAAAATTGGAATGATTTGACTTTGATTCGAATCAGGTTTGTTATGAGGCTGATGAGATTTGAATTCTGTTTGTTAGAGGATCAACGACTAGAGAGGCTAGTTGATGCTTTGAGATTCGGCAATTTATAGACCCTAGGCCACAATTGGCATTATTGGCTTTATTTCCCTCCTAGGTCGATTGAGGTCCACGTGGCTGGAATTTCACCAGATAATCATGGATTCAAACTTCTATTAATTTTGAGGAATTCACTTTGAAAATCAAGCGATCGAAGCCGTCTGTCGTATGAAGGATTCATCGTGATGATAGGTAGCATGTACACTTGGGCTAAATGTGGGGATAGCTCAGTTTCGTAGAGGTTCAAGGATATTTCGGTCTGGCCGATATATAAGGATAGCTCAATCTGGCCGAGGTAGAAGGATAGCTCGGTCTGATCGAGGTACAAGAATAGCTTGGTCTGGCCGATGCATAAGAACAGCTCGGTCTGGCTGAAGTATAAGGATAGTTCGATCTGGGCATAGTATGAGGGTACTTTGGTCTTGCTAAAACGCAGCGGCTTTATCTTTTTTGGATGCAACAATTGGCGAATCAAAAATCAAAAGTGATCCCAACCTTTTCATCATGCGCACGGATATTGACGTATTGACAAATTTACTCCGCATCAGGCTACATATATCACATAGAGGCAAACCTTTTAAAAGGATTAGGAGGACTATAGCCTCCCTACAAAAATTTTAGAAAATATATAATTTTTATTTATAAAAATATATTGATACATAATTTATAATTTTAAATATACACTATCAAAAGTCTAGCTCTGTCAAAAAAAGTTCTTAGGTCTGACACTAATCTCCATACAAAAAGCTTACAATTCACTTAAGTTTCATATAATAGATTTAAAAGTAAATTACAATATCGATTAATAATTTCACTAGAAAACTTAAACAGGGAACATGGGCAGCATAACATAATATGTTTACTTAATTAAGTTTTTAATAATAAGATACATAAAAAATTTACAAAACTTGTAATTTAACTTTTTATAAGGCCAGAGTCTCCGTCAAAGATGATATTTAGGTGAACTCTAAGGTAAGAAGATATGGAAGCTGAAGTACTAGCAAAAGATGTTATATTTTCTTCGGAAACTTTGGCATAACGGTATTACAGCTTCCTCAAATGTAGCTCTCCAAATCTTTTTGCTCCCCCTTTTGTAGAAGGTGTGACAAAGAGGATGGAATCCCAGATAATCTCCTTTTCTGCTGTGAGGGGTCTATCTCTGTTTGGATGCATTTCTTACCTACCTATGAGATTCTCTCATTTCCATTCCTTCCATCAGGCTTGGACCTTCCTTCTTTTCAGGCTACTGGATGCACAAATGAAGGTGGAGCAAAATATATTTGGGTATGCTTCCTAATGGTCTCTCACTCACCCCTTTTTTTTTTGGTATAAGCAAGTGAACACACTAGTCTAGTGCGAGTCAATCCTGAGATATCAGAAAATAAAATTTGGTTTAGTACAATAGGACAGAGGTCTCCCTGCTTCCAAATCTAAAACCCTGAGTGGTAGGCCACAGAGGCCATTAACTTTCCTGTAAACATGGTAGATCTGTGCTGTGTGAAACTTCCGAAGAGTATACTAGATATCATGGAGTAAGGGGTTGCTTGGAACATAATCACAGTGATCCTGCTGTAGCCATCGGATAACAGTAATAGAGTCCCCCTCAATGAAGAGACAGTGAGCATGAAGGATCCGAATGACATGCAAAATACCAGTCTACGCTGCATAAAACTCAACGAGAGGAACTGAGGAGTCTAGGAGACCAAAGCCATCCACCGCCAACAGTGCTCCATCAATCCCTCGAATAATAAATGCTGAGCCAGCACATCTTTCCCAAACACTCTCGTCGAAATTGATTTTGACTAACCCTGGAGAGGGCTCCCAAGATATAAAGACCGTATGTCGAAATTGTCAGAATCAAGAGCAGCACCATGGAGTGTATATTCTTCAGATAAAGATATGACTTTCCTTACAACCCTCTGGGAAGAAACAAAATATTCAGTGAAAATAAGCTAGTTTCGTGACAACCAGATCTGATAGGCTATGCCAGCCCAAAGAGCGCCTTGCTGCCGGGTTCTCCTCCGAATATCGCTAAAGAGAGCCATCCGTTGAGAATCAGTACCCTCCCTCCTAGGGTGGTATCCCATCATCTGCCAGATCTCTCTTGCTCTGGGATAACTAAAATTGGCATGACTTGTAGTCTCATCCTTCTGTCCACATAATGGGCAAGTAGCATGAATGGCCATTTTTCTACCAGCAAGCAGGGAGCAAGTGGGAAGATAATCCTATGCAAGCTTTCAGATAAAGAGCTAAATCCTGGAATGGATAGGAGGCTTTCAGATCTACGCAGCATCCATCATATGCTGAGGCTGTAGCCTATAAATCTTCATCAGGTCCCTAGTAGGCGCAGTCGAAAGACATGATCTCTTTCATAATATGGTGTCAGCTATGTGCCCCGGTATGAGAAGAATAGATATAATCCGACGAGATAACTCCTCACAAAAAAATTGGAACACTATGGGAATGTGCCAGAACGTATAATCTTGAGAGATCAAATTAGCAACTCTCAAACAGCTAGGAACATCCATACTGATAAAAATAGGCCAAAGAGAGGGGGAGCTCAGCAATTCACGTGTCCTGAATAACATCTGCCAAGGATCCATTACCAATCATCCACGAGATGTTATTCAAGATTGTCGGAGCATGCCAACAAACCTCCTTCCAAAAGAAAAAATATCAATGGGAAGATGAAAATCTGTAGAAGAAGTCCTAACCCCATATCTAGCCCACATAAAAGAGCTCCATAAATAGTGTGGATTAAGAAGGAACCGCCTCTCTTCTGACTGTCAAAGACTAGATTCCAAGGCCACCTTCTGTAATGACAAGCAGACAGTATCCCATTTTAGCAGATGGATGCCATGGCCATCCTACATGGAAGCCCAGAGAAAATCTCTAAACCATCTCTCTATCCTCCTTAGACAAGTCCTCGAGACACAGCATTGAATAGAAGATAAAGAGGAAGAAAGGTGAGAACCGAGCGAAGAAGGGTAATCCTCTCCATCATGGATAATCCCGTGATCTGCCATCCATCAAGATGGTCATGAACCCAATGCTCTAGATCACTGTAGCCACTGCATCGTAGCTGCCTACCCATGATCGGGATTTCCGGATAAGATAGCCGGTCAGACTAAGCAGTAATACCCAGAGTTTGAAGAATGGCCTCCCTAATTATAATAGTCATCTTTAGGCTAAAGCAAGTCATGGACTTATGTAGATTTACTCTCTGGCCAGAGGCTTGACAGTAGTGCTGAATAATGGAGGCAAAGGTTGTCGCATTATGGATAGTAGCCTGGTCCAGTAATATGCAATCATTAGCAAACAGAACATGAGAGATTGTGGGACCATGGGGGCCCGTTGTGAAGGGGGCATTTTGATGCTCATCTTGAGCCAGAGAGAATGCATGAGATGGACCGTCAGCAGCAAGAATGAATAGGAATGGGGATAAGGGGCATCCCTGATGCAGCCCAATAGCAGAATGAAAGAACTCAGTCGAGCTACCGTTGATGATAATAGAGAATGACGGCCTATGAATGCAGGCCATGATCCAATCTATAAAGAGGCCATCAAACCCAAATTCATGAAGAGTGCAATGCAAAAAAAATCAGCTCACCCTATCATAAGCTCATTCCATGTCGAGCTTAACAGCTATGAGGCACTGGCGGGCAGAGGATTTCTGAAGGTCATGCATAAATTCCTGTTCAGCAGAAATAAGTTGAGGAATCACTTTCTGCAGTCGGGTGACTAAGATACGCACACAAACCTTATACAAGGTGGTGCATAGGCTGATGGGCCGATAGTGAAGAGGGATAGAAGCATCAGAGCACTTAGGCACTAAAGTAATGAAAGTCTAATTTCAATCTTCGGGAATGGATTTCGATTGGAAAACACTCTGGATAGCCTGCACAACATCCTGGCCCATAATGTTCCGATAATGATGGAAGAAGAAAGACAAAAATCCATCAGGCCCAAGATTCCAAACAACCATCCGTATCTCATCCACTGTAAGCAGCCTGATCAGAAGGTCATTCTCTTGTCCTGAGACCTTCTTAGCAGTCGGGACCGAGAGTATAGGATGCCCATCTCTAGTATTCTTCGACCACCTAGACTGGAAGAAGTGGAATAGCTGATCCCTAATAATGTGAATATCCTCCTGATAATGCCCCATCTCATCAGCAAGTCACTGAATCCTGTTAGTCGCTCGATGTTTCAGTGTGGCTTAGTAAAAAAATCTGGTGTTCCGATCCCCGTTCCGGATCCACCGTATCCGAGATCTCTGCCTTCAAAAAAATTTCTACTGCTGTAGGAGAGAGTGGTGAAGAGCTAACTCTTTGATGGGCTAGGGTAGGTGTCCTTGCGGGTCTTAGGCCTACCGGCCCATCTGTCTATGTCAAGATGGGCGAAGGGGTTCTCGGTCTTTAAGTTAACTTTCAGAGCAAACTGAGAGCTCCTTTTCTCAGTTAGAGTATCAGGCTGAGTATCAGTTTCAACATAGTGCCATTATTTGTTTCAGTCACTCCTCCAGCAGCTTGATTTGCCACCATCTTCCCGGCTGATAGTGGAGTCAATCCAATAATGGGACAGACCGAAGGCTGTCCGGTCATGTGGAGGCGACGCCGGGCTAACTTTGCCAGAGTTTGCCAACCATCCTCTATACCCGGACGAGGAACATTCCTAGGCCGAGGCTTCCTCCTCAACTCTGGAGCCTGGCATTGGGGAGTCCGTCGCTGCCGAATCACTGTGATCCACGGACCAAATTGGACACCAGCCGAGGAGGTCTCAGAGTCTGGTAGAGGCACGCAGGGACCATTGATATGCAGTGATCCGCATTGAGAGCAAATCTCGAAGGCAAATTGTTGCCAGAGGGGAGAACATCTGCCTATCACGCGAACTCCTGGCCGGAGAGGCTGTGATGTGATAGGTTGACACGTACGCATGCCCGGGCGAAGCCTCCCCTGGTTTTGTCCTTAGTGGCCGAATCCGAGAAGACGAATTGGCCTGCCGGTGATAGAATTGTTCAGAGTATGTCGCCGGACCAAAATTCCAACGGCAAGCTAGGTAGATGTACCCAGAGCAGGGTAGATGCCATGGAGCCAGCCGACGGGACGAACTCTGGTCTCCAATCATCCGTTGCAATGGGTTGGCCGTTAGCGATCCACGGCCTTCCCAACACCAAATCCTTGGCTCCAAGAGCAGTGAATCGGAAGATGTAGCATCGGTGGATAAGGCACGCTGCATTGACCTCGTCAGAGATGCCACCTCACCGAAATTCCCTGATAATGGCCTCTAGAGGAATCCACCGATTAATACTCCGCATAAGGATGGCCGAATTCTCCTATTGCTGGTTTCTACATCCAAAGCGTCAGAGGAAATTTGGATAATCTCAGGAAACTTTCCCTCCAGCTCCGCCACTTTCGTCGGAGAAGGTGAAGGAGAAACCCATTCAAACCGGCTAACCGATGCGCGACGCCCAAGTAACCAACCGTCCATGGCTTCATCTACTCCATGAGGGTGAGAGGGGACACCTTCCGCCATCGTCCGGTGAGGTTCTCAAATGGAAGACGATGAGTTACACCGAAGATCAACACTAGTTCAATTGAAAGCTCGAATCTAAAAGCACTCTGTTTCGAAAGCACGAATCTAAAGCATCCACTCAGCCTTTAAAATGCTTAAGATTTCACTCGGTCAGGCACCCACCGAGTAACTAACCATACCACATGCAGGAAGAATGGAAAATATATATATATGTACGCCCAGCAACAGAAGTTTATGGCTTTAGATACCATTGACACACAATTAAATTGTTGTTTAATTTTTGATAATTAAAATTATATAAAATCTTAAAAAATACTGAATCATGGTGTGGATGTACGAATCTGTTGGAAAGAAAAGATTGTACGAAGGAAGAGAGGAAGGCAAAACTTGGCAATAGTAAAATTCCTGGAGTTTCTATTAAATAAACAAAACTAAGGGAGCGTTAGGAATTCCCTAATTCTAATTTAAACTAACTCCACATCAGTGTAGGCAATGGTTATAAAAGATTAACAAAAAAAAGGAGCCAAATTATTAAAGCCTAAGGCTATAAAAGAAACGAAAGAATGAAAAGACTAATTTTTGGCTTCAAAGGGATACCGAATCAAGGTGACCGAGGAAGAAATGGAGCTAACAAAAACCACAAGCATCCTCTTTCTCCAATGAGGAGATAGTGATAAGAGGATGAGTGCTGAGCTCGTAAAAATCTTCCGTCAATCATCAATCATTCACAATAATTATAATTGAGAGTTTATGTATAATATAGTATCGATTATATTTATTTATCAATAATATAATCATTCATGTTTAATAATTTTAATTTTAATTCTCTAATTTTATTTATCATATTATTTCATAAATTATTTATTATATTGCTTCATATCAAAATCATAAATAATTTTCTCATGATAATGTTTATAAAAAATAATAGTAATAGTAATTAGATATTTAAAATTATAAATTATTCCTTACATGATAACAATTTATAGCAACTAATAGACGACTTTATTCTACCTACTTGATTCAAATTTTATAATAAATATATCATGCAAAATTTAAGCCTCTAATTTTTGAATATTAATTTTACATATAAATTAGTAAATTATTTATTTTTAAGAAAAAATTATATATATATATATATATCAAAGGACTATGTACAATTTTGCCTTGGACTCTAATTTTAAATAATTTAAAATGTAAGTAGATGGTACATATTTATTGATATGTAATAAATATTTACCGATAGATATAACTAGAAGTACATATTAATATTTACTATTAAATTTTAAGCTCCTTGAGATTAGCGATAACTTATAGCATATTGTCAACCTTTTAAATAACTTATATCTTAATTTTTAAAAAGTTATTTTTAAGAAAATACTTAACTCATCTAAGTTTTTTCTCAACTACATAGGACAGGCTATACTTTTTAAGAAATGAAAGTAAAAAAAAAAAATTACTTTCATTTTTTTTCATAAATAATGAAGGTTACTTAAAAATATAACATTCCAAACATATTTTTTTTATCTTGATTTTTATATTTTTCTTTTAATATAGAAATAGAAAACAAAGGTGATACCAAATAAGCCTTTCATTTTTATTTTTTCATAAATAGTGAAAGTTACATTTAAAAATAAAAAAATAAAAAAATATAAGTAAATCTACTTTTATATTGAATTTATATGTTTACCTTTAAAATAAAGCTAAAGTACACTTTTAACAGGTAGACACTTTAATTTTTATACTATCAAAAAATTTTAAATTATTTTGAATTTTAATTTTTAATTTTTATTTAATTTGCATCATTAAAATAGAATGACAGCCTGAGAAGTTGCCTACGTGGCATTCGATCGGGCCTGGGCCGACGTGACAGGTCAAATTTGGAGGTGTCCCGAGAAACACGACCCACCGCACTCCAATCTCCGTTCTCTTCTCTTTCGCTTCGCTTGCCAAACGCCATTAAAATCTCGATAAATTCGTGGAAACCCATCCCAATTTCTTCAAAAAAAAAAAAAATCTAATTAAACGGATCAATGGAAGAGCAAGTGGAATGACGGCAAGAGAGAGAGAAAAAAAAAAAAAAACAACGCCAATGAGGGAGAGAGAGCATTTGCGTCCTAAGGCCTCGCTGCCGGCGGAAAGGGTCAGGAAAATAACGAAGCTGGACCGAGAGGTCAAGAAGGTAACCTCGGAAGCTCCCCTCTTCATCTCCCTCTCCACCGACCTCTTTCTCTGCTTTTTCGCCTCCCGCGTCAAGAAGCACATTAGCATTAAGCTCGAACACCTCCGCTCCGTCATTCGGCGCCCGCTCCCATCCCTCTGTTGGAATCGATGAAAAATCTAGTATATTGCAATATTTAAAAATTTTTAATTTGATAAATTTTTTTTATCTGATACGTTATTTTAACTCCATAGGATAAGTCTTTTTATTTTTTTTTTGATCAGTCTTTTGACTTATACGTCTCTACGTGATAAGTCAACTTTTTACTGAATCGTTGGATTGATTCGTCGCCCTCGCCGTGCTTGCTGTTGGATGCTCCCTCCACGTGGAGAGGGAAACCGGCCCATATAACAAACTGCATCACAGTTTGTTACGGAGCTGTTTTCAAAAAAAAGGAAAAGAAACCCGAAAATAAAGTAGGGGGAGAGAGATCCGTATGTGGAGATACGAGAGAAGAAAAATCCCAGATTGGGGAGAGAGCTGTGTGCGGCCTGAGAGAGATCCAGAGAAGCCCAGGCTTGGGAAAATCCTGTGCAACCTCAGGAGGTCGATACGGACGAGTCTGAGAGCAGATTTGGGGGCACGGAAGAGCAACCACACGTTGGTGAGATCCTTCTTGTATCAACCGAACTAATTTTTGGGCAATTAGGAGAAAAGTTGTAATCTTTTATTAAGATTAGTGAAGTGCTCTCGGAATTTGCCCCGTGGTTTTTTCCTTTCACATTGGAGGGGTTTTTCCACGTAAATTTGGTGTTTTTGTGTGGTGTTTATTTTTATTCCGCATATTCTGTGATTGTGGTAGATCGGTATATTTTTCTGTGATTGTGCACGCATATTTGTTATTTGTTCTGAGGGTGATTGAGGGTGTATTCCCAACAATTGTGGTATCAGAGCAAGGTTGCAAGCCCAGAACAAATTATTTGAGCGTGCCACAGATGGATTCTACCACTAATACTAGCAGGATGATTAGTCTCAATGGCAGTAATTGGTTGATTTGGAAACCAAAGATGATGGATCTCTTGTATTGCAAAGATTTAGCCAAGCCGATTGAGAAGATGGGAGAGAAGCCAGAAAAATATGATGATGAAGATTGGGCTACTATGGATAGAAAAGCAATCAGTGTCATCAGGCAATGGGTGGATGACACAGTATTCCATCATATTTCAAATGAAACCTCAGCCTATGAACTATGGAAGAAGTTAGAAGGGTTGTATGAGAGGAAAACTGCCGGAAACAAAGCATACTTAATCAGAAAGCTTGTAAATCTGAAGTACAAGCCGGGAAAATCAATTGCAGAGCACCTAAATGAGATGAAGAGCATTGTGAACCAGCTGGCCACAATGAAGATGCTTATGGAAGATGAACTTCAGGCACTCCTGTTGTTGAGTTCTCTACCTGATAGTTGGGAGACACTGGTGGTGTCATTGAGTAACTCCGCCCCTGATGGAGTTATCACCATGAGTCAGGCTACTAGCAGCTTGCTCAATGAGGAGGAAAGAAGGAAGGGAACTGGAGAGTCTCAAACACAGACAGATGTACTTGTCACAGAGGGCAGAGGGAGACAGTTTACTAGAAAAGAAAACAACAGAGGCAGAAGCAAATCCAGACCAAGGAAGGAAATCGAATGCTACCATTGTCATAAGAAAGGACACTACAAAAGTGAATGTAGACTGCTAAAGAAGAAGAACAATGAAGGCGGTAAGGCAGAAGATAAGAAAGATAGAGAGGTAGCAGCAGTTGCCTCAGGAGAAGACATCATTCTATTTACAGAATGTGTTGATCAGTGCTTAGCCACCACATCAAATCAGGTTGATTGGGTGGTGGATACTGGAGCTTCTTATCATGCCACACCAGGAGAGAGTTCTTCACATCCTACAGGATAGGTGATCTTGGTGTGATCCGAATGGAAACAATGGTGTTTCCAAAATATGTGGGATAGGAGAAGTAGTGGTCCAGACCCGTGAAGGCAGCAGATTGATACTCAAAGAGGTCAGACATGTTCCAGATCTCAGGATGAATCTCATCTCAGCAGGCAAGCTAGATGAAGAGGGATATGTTAGCCAGTTTGGGGGAGATCAATGGAAGTTAATCAAAGGTGCTATGGTGATTACCAAAGGACAGAGATCATGCACATTATACAAGTTGCAGTCCAGTTTGGTTAGGGGAGAGGTATGCGCAGCAGAGCATGATACTGCAGATTTGTGGCACAAGAGATTAGGCCATATTGGCGGGAAGGGATTGCAAACTCTCGTCAGGGCAGGGGTCTTACCAGAGATACAGGACAGAGTTCTCAGTGATTGTACCCACTGTGTGGTGGGTAAGCAGCACAGGGTGACATTTCAGAGTAGCTCCAAGAAGAAGACTGGCCTTTTGGAGCAAGTGTACTCAGATGTGTGCGGACCCATGAGGGAGAAGACCTTAGGAGGAGCCTCATATTTCGTCACATTTATAGATGATGCTTCCAGAAAGGTGTGGGTTTTTGTTTTAAAGTCCAAGGACCAGGTGGCAGCAGTTTTTGAGTTTTTTCACAGGCTTGTGGAGAGGCAGACAGGAAAGAAGTTGAGATGCATTCGTACAGACAATGGGGGAGAGTACATAGGAGTCTTTCACCAGTACTGCAGAGCACAAGGCATCAGACATGAGCAAACAGTGCCAAAGACTCCACAGGAGAATGGAGTAGCTGAGAGAATGAACAGGACAATAGTGGAGAGAGTCAGGTGCATGCTCTCCCAGTCCAAGTTGCCCAAGAGCTTTTGGGGGGAGGCAGTCCAGACAGCATGTTATTTGATAAATAGATCTCCCTCATCAGCTCTAGATGGAGAGGTGCCAGAGAAGGTGTGGACAGGCAAGAATGTCAGATATGATTATCTAAGGATTTTTGGCTGCAGGGCATTTGTGCATGTGCCTAAGGATGAGAGGACAAAGTTAGATGACAAGACAAGACAATGTATCTTTCTGGGGTTTGGTGATGAGCAGTTTGGCTATAAGCTGTGGGACCCAGTTGATAGGAAGGTAGTCAGGAGCAGAGATGTCATATTCTATGAGGATCAAACCATAGAAGACATCAAGAGGGCAGAGCATCAGTCTGAGTCAGATATGTATGGCCCAGTAGATATAGAGCCTGTCAGTCCTCCAGCAGTTCATGCAGATGAGCCAGAGAAACAGCCAGTACAGGGTGCAGATGAGCAGCAGCCTACACCTATTGAGGATACAGATCAGGAGATTCAGATCCCTGAGGAGGAGCTACCGACAGAGGTGAGGAGATCCACGAGAGCAAGGCAACCATCTAGTCGGTATTCAGTGCATGAATATATCATGTTGACAGATGCAGATGAGCCAGAGTCATATGAGGCGGCCCATGTCAGTGAGCAGCGGGAGCAGTGGCAGAGAGCTATGCAGGAGGAGATGGACTCTCTTCTGCATAATCATACATATGACTTGGTAGCTAGGCCCAAGGGGAGAAAGGTACTCAGAAACAAGTGGGTCTACAAGGTAAAGGCAGAAGAGAAAAGCTCACAGCCTAGATATAAAGCACGACTAGTTGTGAAGGGCTTTGCACAAAAGAAGGGAGTTGATTTCGATGAGATATTTTCTCCAGTAGTGAAGATGACCTCAATCAGGACGGTGTTAGGATTGGCAGCTAGCATGAACATGGAGGTAGAGCAGTTGGACGTGAAGACAGCATTCTTGCACGGTGACTTAGAGGAAGAGGTCTATATGGAGCAGCCTGAAGGTTTCAAGGTGAAAGGCAAGGAGCACATGGTGTGCAGACTCAGAAAGAGTCTGTATGGTCTCAAGCAGGCGCCCCGGCAGTGGTACAGAAAGTTTGAGGCTTTCATGGTACAGGTTGGTTATAAAAGAACAACCACAGATCATTGTGTCTTCATTAGAAGGTTCCCTGGAGGTGATTTTATCATCCTTCTCTTATATGTGGATGATATGTTGATTGTTGGGCAGGACTCCAGCAAGATTGCCACACTGAAGAAGGAGTTAGGGAAAGCTTTTGATATGAAGGATATGGGGCCAGTGAAACAAATATTGGGGATGCATGTATTCAGGGATAGACAAGCATGCAGGTTATGGTTGTCCCAGAAGAAATACATAGAGAAGGTGCTTCAGAGATTCAGCATGAGCAATGCCAAGTCAGTGGCATGTCCACTAGCTGGACACTTCAAGCTGAGTTCAGAGCAGAGCCCAGCCTCAGAGGAAGAGAAGCAGGAGATGAAGAGAGTCCCTTATGCCTCAGCCGTGGGTAGTCTTATGTATGCTATGGTCTGTACCCGACCAGACTTAGCATATGCAGTTGGCTTAGTGAGCAGGTTCCTAGCGAATCCAGGAAAGGAGCATTGGGCAGCAGTCAAGTGGATCATGAGGTACTTGAGAGGTACAACTAGCTTGAGTCTTTGTTATGGACAGGGAGAACCTGTGTTACAGACATATACAGATGCAGATATGGCAGGAGATGTTGACTCCAGGAAGTCCACATCCGGTTACTTGGTTACATTTGCAGGAGGTGCAATTTCATGGCAGTCCAAGTTACAGAAGTGTGTTGCATTATCGTCCACAGAGGCTGAGTACATAGCAGTGACAGAAGGATGCAAGGAGATATTGTGGCTGAAGAGATTTCTTCAGGAGCTGGGTGTTAGACATGATACTTATGTGGTCTATTGTGACAATCAGAGCACTATTCACCTGAGCAAGAATCCAACTTTTCACTCCAAGTCGAAGCACATTGATATGCGTTATTACTGGATCAGACAGGTCCTGGAAGAGAAGCAGTTGCTGTTGGAGAAGATCCATACAGATGATAATGGGTCAGATATAATGACAAAGTCATTACCTATCAAGAAGGTTGAAGCTTGTAGAAAGAAAGCAGGCTTGGTGGATTTCCCCACGTAGTCGGGAGGGGGAGATATTGTTGGGTGCTCCCTCCACGTGGGGAGGGAACCGGCCCATGATAACAAACTGCATCACAGTTTGTTACGGAGCTTTTTCAAAAAAAGGGAAAAGAAACCCGAAAATAAAGTAGGGGGAGAGAGATCCGTATGTGGCTGATACGAGAGAAGAAAAATCCCAGATTGGGGAGAGAGCTGTGTGCGGCCTGAGAGAGATACAGAGAAGCCCAGGCTTGGGAGAAATCCTTTGCAACCTCAGGAGGTCGATACGGACGAGTCTGAGAGCAGATTTGGGGGCACGGAAGAGTAACCACACGTTGGTGAGATCCTTCTTGTACCCACATCAATTAGGAGAAAAGTTGTAATCTTTTATTAAGATTAGTGAAGTGCTCTCGGAATTTGCCCCATGGTTTTTCCCTTTACATTGGAGGGGTTTTCTATGTAAATTTGATGTTTTGTGTGGTGTTTATTTTTATTCCACATATTCTGTGATTGTGGTAGATCGGTATATTTTTCTGTGATTGTGCACGCATAGTTTTTTCATTAAAATACGTTCCGCATATTTGTTTTGAGGGTGATTGAGGGTGTATTCCCAACACTTGCTTCCTTATAAATATTCAAAGCAATGCTGATGTTTAATTCATTCAAACTTTATGCTTTCTATTCCATCCTTATCCATATATTCATTCCTCATCCTTATCCAGTCCAGAGATTCATTCCTTTGCTTTCGTTCTTATCCAGAGAGAAAGAAATCATCTGGGTTGTTCATCCTTTTCTGACATTGGTGTGTGCGCGCCTGTTAGAAGACTCAGCTGTTGTATCCTAGAGGGTAGTCGTGCTCTGATCTTCTGCACCGACCGAGAGGCGCGAATCTACTCTTAAGGACAGTACTGTGCACGCCACAACATCTTCTCAAATACATTCAAATAGATAATATCATCCCGGGTACTATCTTTCCTCAAACTTATCCAACAATCTTTAGAGTAGATTATGGACTCTAAGTCCTTTCTCGATACATCCAAGATTGAGCAATTTACTATTTTCCATTATAAATGTTGGCAAGAGAAATTATTTTCAATATTAGATGTTATAATATAGCATATGTTTTGATTGTTCATAAACCTGAAAAGAGGATGACCTTCTAAATTGAGAAAAAACAACGTACATTTTTTATTGCATTTAATCATGATGGATAAGGCATTATTGCATTTAATCATGGTGGATAAGTCTCAGATTTTAAACCTGAAGTCTTCGGTTTGAGGCTTTAAATAAAAAAAATATGCCGTGATTTCTTAGAAGGGAGATTGGGGAGATGACGCGCGATAAGCGATGAAGATGGGATTTTAGCTTACGGGATGAAGCACCAAAATCGAGCGAAGATGCAGTGGTGACCGTACAAGAATTCAAAAAATAAAAAATAAAAATAAGAATTGATGACTTCCTTCTGACTTTATGTTGATAGTATATATATATCTTTTTATTTGTATTAATTGATTATTGAATGTGATAACTTAAAATTTATGAGAAAATAAATCATCATAATCCAAGGCACCAATATTATTAAATTTATTAATTAATGTTCACCAAAGTGACTTAATTAATTAAATTTTAATAATAATGAAGTTGGTGTTTAGAGAGATAAACAATGGTGTCTTACAATCCAAATATGCTCAAATTATTGGTAGTCTTATGTATTTGATGAACTACATTCGCATTGCTTATGCTATAGGAAGACTAAACAGATATACCCAATGTCCTAATAAGGATCATTGGATTGCATTACAAAGAGTGCTTAGATATTTGAAAGGAACCATGAACTATGGTTTAATGTATTGTAGGACTCCTAGAGTATTAGAAGGGTATTGTGATGCTAACTGGATTTCAAACTCTGATGAGATAAAATTTACTAGCGGATATGTGTTTACCCTTAGAGGAGGAGCAGTATCATGGAAATCATCTAAGCAACATATATAGCTCGATGTACAATGGAATCCGAGTTTATTGCCTTGGAGAAGGCTGGTACTCAGGCCGAATGGCTCAGGAATCTTTTGATAGATCTTCCTATTTGGATGAGACCAGCTCTATTTGTGTCTATACATTGTGATAGTCAGTCTGCCATAGCTAAAGCTAAAAACAAAATTTATAATGGAAAGAGTAGACATATACGTCTAAGACATAATATTGTGAGGCAGCTTATTAATGATGGAGTAATATCTTTGGATTATGTAAGGTCAGAGTTGAATTTGGCCGATCCTCTGACTAAGCCTCTAAGCAGAAAGCTTGTGAGCAAGCAATACATCGAGGGAAATGGGATTATACCTAGATCAAAAGTTGAAGTGATGGTGACCCAACCTTCATGAACGGAGATCCTGGGAAGAAGGTTCATACGGGAAAATATTTCACTGGACAACTTGGAGTATACTATCATAATTATTTATATTGTGAAATCCCTTTCTATGGTGTGAGATAGTATTCTGCAGTGTTTAGGTTGAACTAATATGTGAAGTTCTTAATGGATGTCATAGCCTAATTTGGGTGGTATATAAAACTGCAGTGTATACTTGATGACAATCCACCTATATGAGTATGGAGGTGGTGGCTACTTCCTATGAGACTTGGGTGTGATCTCTAGAGCACTCATTGAATATCTAGGTAGACGTATAGCCGAAACGTGTCAACCCACTTGAACAACCGAAACCCGAGAGATGGAATGTGAGTTATAAGTCAATGATCCAATAAAAGAAGGATTGGTTCATAGAAACTTAGTTTCACCAACCTTTTATGGATTACACTTATTTTCTCTATGCTTGTTTCATAGTCACATAGACACCATGGCTTATGCATTACATTTTCAAAGTTCCTTCAAAGTTTGTCTTGTCTTCTTTTGTATATTGAAATAGTGGGGGATTGTTGGAAATCTAGTATATTTTAATATTCAAAAGCCTTTTGACTTGATAAGTCCTTTTAACTGATACGTCGTTCTCAACCGGTAGGATAAGTCTTTTTATTTCAACCGGTAGGATAAGTCTTTTTATCTTTCTTTTTGATGAGTCTTTTGACTTATACGTCTCTACGTACATGATAAGTCTTTTATTTTTGTTTGACCTATCGTTGGACGCTGATCGACCTTTGGACTGAATCGTCATTCCTGTTGGATTGATTCGTCGCTCTCCACTGATGCTTGCTTCCTTATAAATATTCAAAGCAATGCCAGCGTTTAATTCATTCAAACTTTATGCTTTCTATTCCATCCTTATCTAGAGATTCATTCCCATCCTTATCCAGTCCAGAAATTCATTCCTTTGCTATCGTTCTTATCCAGAGAGAATGAAGACTCTGCTGTTGTATCCTGGAGGGTTATGAATACTATCTTTTCTAAAAGTTATCCAACACCCCTCCGACTTTCTCCTCAATTCTTTCCTCTGGCGATCTGCCGCCGCTCTCCCGACGCCTGCCGATTTCTGCCGTGATGACCGTTGCATTCGGTAGGGCAGGTTAATCGAAGCGAATGCCACGTCGATTGATTATGTCATACGCTTGTAAGTCAGCGACCACGTCATCAGTTAACGATAAAAATTCAAACAAAAACAAAAACTAAAATTTAAAAAATTTTGAAACTAAGCAAGACATTCTTTAAAATTTGAGAATTTAAAATATACTTTAATCTAAAAATAAAAATAGATAACAAAAATAGTATCAAATAGGTTTTAGCGAATTGTTTTCATATTGTTTTCTTAATGCCCTTTCTGATCGATCTCCCTAATTGAGAAGTTGGGGAGCAAGGATATTTAATCCAAATTATTTGTCAGGCTTTTGTTTCTCAATCATAGTGTCAGCTCAGTGAAGTGCTTTCGTGATTAATATTTTTCCGTCATCTTTATGCATATCTCATCGCTCCGATGGGAATTGTTCGTACTAAAGTATCTCTTGAACTCAATCAATGAAGAGTAAAAACGGTCAAAATTAGATCACCGGGTCCGTAATCAGTGAAAACCATCACCCTCTACGGGCAGTGGTTAACGCCTCTTGGCAGAGAAAAAGTCTTTGTATATCGCTAAACATGACCTGCATCGAATATGATAATTTGTTCACATGCGAATTCGTATAAAAAGAATTTATCCAATATAAATTTTTATAGGAGCAAATTATGATGCCCAATGCAAACCATGCTGTATCATGATAATGTATCAAGACTTTTTCTTTGGCAAAAGACAAACCCATTCAAAGAAAACACGAAACTTAGTGCAATTATATGATTTATATCTATCTCCTTCTTATCTATCATTATGTGAGATTTAAAGTTAACTTTAATTTTAAAATAAATAAATAAAAAAAGGCAAACATAAATCATACAATCTATCTATTCATTATTAAAAAAATCTTACGAACCATGGATGGATGGGTTCAAAGCAGATGAGGCATGCAATGCCAAAGCCAGCGCTTCATCTCTTCTTTAAACTATCAAAAGATCTAGAATTGCCGAACAGCCAACCCAAGCAAAGTCTTAATAATTTGAGCTTTTGAGATATTTGCCATAAGTTTTATTTTTATTTTTATTTTTATTTTAAAGTTACTAATTACAGCTTCCGCGAAGAAACATCCTTAAAATTAATTTTGGCAGTACGATACTTTCAAAAATAGTATAATTCTTAATAGCAGAACTTTTTCCTGCTTGTATAGCGATGCCAATGGTTCAACTCATAATATTTTGGAAGGGCGTACAAATTCATCAACAACCATCAGAACCTTTTTTTTTTTTTTTTACATAACGTTTTTTTTTCTAAGACTATGGTTGTGACCGCTACCTGGCAACTAGTGACTGTAGAAATCTGATTCGAGTCCAACCCAACCAAATTAGGATTAGGATTTTATTTAATTTTTTAATCTAAATTCAAATTGATCCAAATATGATATGAATCGAAAATTTTAGGATCAAATCGAATCAACTCATAGATAATCTGACAATAACATTTAGGTAAGATAAATTTTCAATTTTATCTATTTTAAAATTTAATGTTTTATGTAAATGATATTATATAGCTTTATAAATTATTAATTAAATTGTTTATATAGCTAACATTTTGATATTTTATTTTTTTTAGTATATAATATAGTTGATACTTGTATGACTCAAGAAATAATGAGATTAAAAATATTTTTTTTAAATTGAATGTCATGATGCCAATAATTTCAAACACTCTTAGGATGAGCCAAAAGAGTAGAATTAAGCATAACTTTATTCTTTTTTACATATACTTAAACATATCTTTAACATTTCCTTATTTTATTTTATAATTTTATTAATTATTTAATATTAATATTTATTTAAGTTTAAAAGTATACTTTATAGATTATCACTTAATTATATTGTTTTTAATTTATAAATTTAGAATAATTAATTTAATTAGTTTTCAATCATGTTGCAATTTTATTTTTATCTGTTCTAGCATTTAGAGTAGTAAATGAATAAAAATGATTAAATTAATCATTAATAAATTACTTAAAAATAATAAAAAAGAAGAATGTAGTTTATTTTTAAAAGACAAAAACTAATTCAATTCAAAATGATCCATGACTTGATTGGAACCCAGCTATTTAGGATTGAAATTTAGCTTTAATAATTTGAACCTAAAAATAATTTGAACTAAGCATCATTCCACTCTCTCAATTTGATGACCCACCGCCGTTGGGTTTTATTTAGGGCCGCGATTTTGATAGTTCCAGGCGTTATCCGAGAAAGTGCACTCGTTGCAATCACAAAACAAAAGATGCGACTGTAGGTAAAAAGTTCTGAGCGACCTAACGTTCTGAGTGGCCTTTTCATGAAATTTCTTATAATTTTTAATATAAAATCTAGTTGGATGGATAATCAACACTCTTAATCAGGAACCTTGTCATTACGAGGAAAAACTGCATACAATATTAGTGTACGTGTATATTCTTAATCAATATTTTTATTTTATGTCATCGCATCCTTACAAATATTCTAACTTATCAAATAGAAATAATAAAACCAAGATACAAATTAATATTTAATAATTTATCATAAACATATAATATTTTTTAAAGCATACATAGGGGGTCTTGGGACTTGGTATTTGTACGCTGCAAAGGAGGTGATACGTTACCTGATTTTTTGGGCACGTTTTAGGGGGTTGGCATCCGATAAAACAGAAATCCTAACGGTTACGGGGATCGACAGTTGATGAAGCTGATGGACGTTTTATCAGAAATTTAGAATCCGTTGATCATGGATGGAGTATTGTATTTGGCTTCTATTTCCGTTTTAGATGGCTCATTATGTGATTCTTGCGATTAGGATGGTTCCTCCTTCACTACAAGAAAATAGTATAATAGTGACAAAAATTTTCATCACTATTCCATCACAAACTAGGTTTAGTGACGGATTAGTGACGAAAATCTTATCATCACCATTTTTGCCGTCACTAAATTTAGTGACGGAAAGAGGTCCGTCACAAAATAATAGCGATGGATTTGTGACGAAATATTTCATCAAAAAGTTATGACGGAACATATTTTCCGTCACTAAATTGTGACGGATTAGTGATGGACTATCCATCACGCATTATTCCGTCACTATTCCGTCACAAATATTTTCATCACTATTCCATCATAATTTAGTGACGGATTAGTGACGAAAGAATTCATTAATCATTTGTTATTGTTCCATCACTAATCAATCACTAATATTTTCGTCACTAATTCGTCACTATTATTTCTATCAGAAATCCATCACTAATCCATCATTAACCTAATAAAATTTCATCAAATTTTTATTCTTATAAATTTAAAATTATTTTTAAATTATAATATATTTAATGCATTCTAATGAAAATTTAAATTTAAGAATAAAAAATGCACTTCATAAAATAAGATAAATATATTTGTATACATCAACAATACTAATGTTTTATACATTAGACATCAAATTATTAAGATGTCTTCGGCTGCCTTAGGGACTCTACACAAGTATCACTAGACATGTAGGAGCTGAAAGAGTGTCATCACCAGATGTTGGGCTCTCATGTCCAAGCTTAGATGAAGACAATCTTCTGCGCTTTGTGCTTTCCTTTCCACTTCTACTCTCATGACCAGATGCATCATTTGAATAGGACATCAATAAACTTCAAGTGCCCCATCAATCGGTTATTGCGCATCAAGTTCTTCTTCTTCTTTTTGTAAGGTAATCTGATCACAGAAGGTTTATTTGTCTTCCCTGCCAATCACAAGAGCCAGATATCAAGGTTAACAAATAGTTTAAAAAACTGAAGTCTTCAACACCATATATATATAATGATCAAATACCAGTATAGTTGGCATTAATGACTACTGCATGAACAAGCCAACACCTCAAACTCCAAAATGCAAGAGAACAACGGCATTATATGGAGCAAATGGAGGAGGAGCAGATGGATTGTTTGTATGTTAAGCAATAGAATCAACAATAATAAGAGAAGTAGGGGGGGGGGGACAACAAAAATGATGACAAGCCAAAGATTTTCAAGTATATGTGAACATTTGAGTTATAATTGACTGGATGACTACTGGAGTAAAGGTCGGAAAGAAAGCTGAAAGCAAGTTTGGCAGAACAGGGTATTACTAGTACTGGGGGTGACACTCTAAACACTCCATTGGATTGGTCTAGTGGTAGACCAGGGACTAGGAGAGGAAGAAGCAGAGGTTCAGTCCAGTAGTATTTTGAGCATAACTGGGAGTATGTATCGACCTGCATCCAGAAGCAGAAAGCAAATCATATACATGGGGAAGACGTGACAAAAACGTGGATGAGAACAATAACTTGGTGCAGGAGTAAATGCTTATTTGGATCAGATTGAGGTAAAAAAGGCAGGAGGAGGATAAGTGAGGAGAGGTGTAACCTGAAACAGCACAAGGAGAAATTTCCCCTTTACCAGGAATAACAAACTAAGCTGCATCACGAACTGGAGCAACATCCGGTGTTTTGGTGCTGGGGGCAGTGTCGTCAACCTTGAGAGCCAAACCAGTAGTAGGAGTTGCAGCAGTCGAGCTGAGACCAGATTCTGGTGTGCTAATGACATCATCTGCAGCAGGGCCAGATGTTGGAGGTGAAGCAAGTTGACTGGCACCGGATTTTGGTGGGAGCATATTATCTTCAACAGCATTTGGAGGACTTGGCTCAGGAGTTACAGCACCTGGTTTAAGAACAGATTCTGGCACTGGAGTTGCATCTTTACCACCATCCATAGTAGGGAGAGGAGGAGTTGCAGTAAGTGGACTGGCATCAGATTTTAGTGCAGAGGTAGTATCTTCAACAGCATCTGCAGCCATACTAGGATCAGGTTTTGCTGCTGGAGCACTCTCTTTAGTAGCATCTGTGATGGGGCTTATAGCAGTAGTTGCATCAGGACCTGTGGTGGTGGGTGTAGTGACTTCAGTGTCATTTGGGGCTGGACTAATGGTAGGCACTTTTTCTAAACCTGGAAGACAAACAACAATATATTAAAATCACTGATTAACCGCTCGATTAGTAAGAGTGACATGAAAGGGTGAATAAATAACTTTTACATGAAATATTGAAAATAAAATTATGACTATGGGTGTTTAAACTTACACGACTACCCATAAGAGAGGAGAATACAACATTTGCTTCAGCAGCATCTTCCACCACTAACTGCTTCAGTAGCCTTTTCTCCGGGTCTAGTGTAGTTTCCCATAGTTGTGAAGGCATCATCTCCCCCAGGACTGATGTTTAAGGAAATCAATGCATGTTAAAAAATACCACCTTGACTCCATAAAAAGATTAAGAAACTTGTAGCAGTTGCTCCTACATGCTTCTAGCATGTTGCATACAAACTTGGTGGTTAACGAATTATCTCTTATCTCATGCACCTGTAACTCGCACATGGACAGAGATAAGTGTGAATAGGCAAGTTTTAGTGGTATGATGGCCAACCACTAGATCAAGCTCTAACAATTAACTACTTGCATGCATGGGAGAGAAACAATAACCTATGATAGAAAAGAATGCTCTCAAAGAAAATAAATGATTAAATAAACTGATTTGCATTGAATGCATGTTTGCCAAATGTACATTGCAAATTGAAGATGCTATTAACACAAGTTGGCCACTAATGACTAGTTTCCATGAAATATCCATTTTAGAAGGTAATGATGGCAAAGTACAAAGACATTATGAAAAAAGAGCTATAACAGGAAAATGAAAAGAGTTGAGACAAACAAGATATTAACATGAAGATGCAAAATCAATCATTACCATATACATTAACCTATTATCATTATGTCCGCAGAAAAATATTTTCCTTCTAAAATTACCAAAGGTGAAAATGGTCAGCATGAACGTCAATATATCCTCTAAAGGTTAGATATGCACAAGCATTCATGCATAAATTATTTTTTTATGATATAGGTCAGAACCTATATCACACAACCATTGCAAGCCAGATCAATGCAAGAAGGCTTACCTTATAGAGTGGAGGAACACCAACGTAAATGCAACCTTCATCAAAAAGTGCTTTCTATGGCATCAAATAGTTTATCATATATTTGAAATTCATCATAAACATTTGAAATGACTCAGTTACTGGTTTCTAAGAGAACTACAACAACCATTAACCACCTGATATCTAAAGAAAAATGTCAGCAGGAGAGTTCGGATGTGAGCATCATCTACATCAGCATATGTTAGAATGATGATCTTGTGATACCTAAGCGCTTCTTTTCTAAAATTCTCTTTCTGAAAGAAGAACAGAATAAGTTCATTAAAAATGCCAGAATATGGACAAGCCTAGAAATTAAGGTGCTGCAACCTTCACTCCAAGTCCAAGAGCAAGAATAAGATCCGTTATATTGGTCATGTGGATGAACAGAAATAGCCTCACACTGACACAGAATCACAAAACTTAAAACTGATGTCAAAAAGGATTTGTAAAACAGAAGGTCAACTTCCATCGGTTTCCTTCATGCAACTCCAAAGCATTTTTTATGAACATTGTGCGCATTGAGTTGTTGAACTTCAATATTTACTGATCGACTACAGCAGGAATTAAGCTATAACGACGATGACCATTTTACAATCAAAAGACAAATTTGCATTCTCCAATTTGGCACCAACTATTTTTCAGTTGAATATTGTGAAGTCCTGTTTGCTACCTTTGTATAGTAAATCTAAGCCTACTTTATTCTAAATAGTTTCGTCTGCCAGAATTCCATTACCTTCAAGTTTATTGGGATTCTCTTCATCAACGTGGATATGCTAACTTTTAGAAAGACTAACCTTGTTCCCTACCCAAGATAAGTTGTTGCCAACTCATTCGCATGTTATTCTTTGAGCAGTTCATTCCCATAACTTTTTGACTCATGGAAAGCTAAACCTATTGATGCTGGATCACCAGATTCTTCTCTTGCTATGAGATCTCTTTTTTCTGAAGGAAAAATCCTCCCTTTGCCTCCTCCTTCCTCCTTTTTATCCCCTTCTTTTATTTATTTTATTATTATTTTTGTTTTAATTCCAGAGGTCCACGTGTAGGATAAGTGTTCATCTTTTATTTTTTTTCCGCTACGTGGTCATTCAGTGATAATTAATAATAAGGGTATTAAAAAGCTTGCTCATGAAGATAAGGATTTTCATGATGACCTTGATTATCCCAAGGGAATGTCAGGGTTAGTGGGGATGTCAGAGTCAGAGAAAAGGCATCTGGCTCTAAAATAGAAGTTTAATGTCTCCTTTTTCTAGATAAACGGCGGTGTTTCAGTGCTTGTCTTATTCAAACCATTTAAAGCGTTATGATGTTTAACATTTCTTGATTTCTGTTCCGAATACGACAGTTTATCATGTTTAGTCGTTCTGACATGAGGATTATTCTCAATTTGGGGGCCACCCAGGACTAGGGGCCGCCCAGGACTAGGGGCCACCCAGACTCTGGGGACCGCCCAGGACTGGGGGCCGCCCAGACTCTGGGGACCGCCCAGGACTGGGGGCCACCCAGACTCTAGGGGCCGCCCAGGACTGGGGCTGCCCCGGACTCTGGGGGCCGCCCAGGACTGGGGGCCGCCCGGACTCTGGGGACCGCCAAGGACTGGGGGCCGCCTAGACTCTAGGGGCCGCCCAGGACTGAGGGCCGCCCAGACTCTGGGGACCGCCCAGGACTGGGGGCCGTCCCGGACTCTGGGGGCCGCCCAGGACTGGGGGCCGCCCAAACTCTGGGATTGCCCAGGATTGGGGGCAGCCCAGACTCTAGGGGCCGCCCAGGACTAGGGGCCGTCCAGACTCTGGGGGACCGCCCAGGACTGGGGCCGCCCAGACTCTGGAGACCGCCCAGGACTGGGGACAGCCCAGGACTGGGGGCCGCCCAGACTCTGGGGACCGCCCAGGACTGGGGGCCGCCCAGACTCTAGGGGCCGCCCAGGACTGGGGGCCGCCCAAAACTGGGAGCCGCCCAGACTCTGGGGACTGCCCAGGACTGGGGGCCGCCCAGACTCTAGGGGCCGCCCAGGACTGGGGGCCGCCCAAAACTGGGAGCCGCCCAGACTCTGGGGACTGCCCAGGACTGGGGGCCGCCCAAACTCTAGGGGCCGCCCAGGACTAGGGATCGCCTAGACTTCTGAGGACCGCCCAGGACTGGGGGCTGCCCAGACTCTAGGGGCCGCCCAGGACTGGGGGCCACCCAGACTCTAGGGGCCGCCCAGGACTGGGGGCCGCCCAGACTCCGGGGACCGCCCAGGACCGGGGGTCGTTTAGGACTAGGAACCAACTTTTTATTTTCTAACTGTTTTATTTATTATCCATATTATATGCCCCCTCGCCCATCTTTCTTGTATTCAGGTGTTGTGCACGTGCAAGGGAGAAGGGCGGAAAAATTCAAATTTCAAAAAGTCCAGTACATGATAAGTGACATTTCGAAAAAAGGGAAAAAGGAGGGGAGGCGTATATCTCTAAGAGGATAGCGTCTTTTCGTTTGTCCGGCTCCACTGATGGACCACTACGTGTCTTTGCGGTGCTCGAGGTGTTGCGTCTGATATATATAAAAAAAGGGGAGCCATCCCTTTCCCTTAATCTTTGATTTTGTGTATCCTCCTGCGTTTTTTACCTCTTCAAGCCCAGGTTAGTCGACTCCTTCTTCTCCCCTTTCTCTCTTTATGGATTCCTTCGTAGATAGGAAAGGTAAGGGCCCCATGGTTGAGCCCTCCCGAGAGGAGATTCTTCAAGCACGTCGACAGGCTTTGGGAGGGGTAGTCATCCGTGGGGACCAACCCGCTGCTCGGTCCATACAGCCCGTGTCTAGGTTGTTATCTCAGTCCCCTAGGATTTCCTCTTCGTCTACCAGTCGTGAGGTAGGGCCTCCCGCGGTTGTTTCTAAATTGGCTAGACCGGCGGACGTTGCCTCTGTTATATCCTCTCAGGATCTTAGGAACCTCAGGGCCCAGTTCGGAATCCCTAATGACATTCGGCTCTCCGTTCCCCTTCCTGAGGATAGGGTCACTCTAGTGCGACCAGGTAAGGTCGTTTTGTATGAAGAGTTTTTTAAGGGTGGTCTACGACTGCCCTTACATCCTTTTTTTGTAAACTTATTGAACCGATATCGCCTTATCCCCGCACAGCTTACTCCCAATTCTATTCGTATTATATTTTCATTTCTAGTACTTTGTTCTTTTCATGGAGCTTCCGCTCGACTTTCTTTATTTAGGACACTATATAGGATTCGAAACCCAGTCAGGGATGGGTGGTGGAGTTTCGCATCGAGGCCCAAAAGGATTCTTAGGCTTAATCTTCCTTCTAAGATCAAAGGGTGGAAATCTCGGTTTTTCTATGCACATCTGGAGGGGTTGGGTGTAGATTGGGGTATCCCGGATACCAGTTCTAACCAGAATGCGAGTGTTGATGAGAGAGACCGTGAGCTTTTCAACACTCTAATCTCTACCATCATTGCCCCCAGTAAAGAATTACTATCGGAGGATAATCTCCGGGAGATTGCGTTCGTGCCGGTGTCGCTGGCTGCAGCGCCCGGTGAGCCTCGAAGAATTCATCTCCCTCTCTTCCTCTTCCTCTCTCTCTTCTTTATATTCCTAGCGAACATATTTGATGTCTTTTTTAGCTAACCCTATGTTCACTATATTGCAGCAATGAAGTTTTCTCAAGACTTTTTGGTATCAAACCTTCGAAAGAGAGAGAGGAGCGAGCATGGCGCGGCAGGGAACGAACCTAAAAAGCCCCGTCAGTCAGGATTGGATTGCCAGGCCCAGCCTCCAGAGGCTATTCCCGAAGCGACCCTGATAGAAGACAACGAAGGAGAGACGAGTCCTCCAACGGGGATCCCGATAGGAGATCCTGTCGAGAGGGAGCTTCCGGAGGTCATTCCATCCCCCACTAAGGGCGCTGGGGGATCTGTAGGGAGTGCGGAAGCAGTCGAAATCGATTTGCCAGGTCCTTCATCGTCAAAGGAAGTGGGCATTCCTACCCCCGCTCTCTCAGATGCTTTAGGAAATCTATCTCCACCTCCTCAACCGTCTAATCAGGGTGCTGGATACAAAAGTTGCCTGTCGGAGACAATTCTTAAACTTGCGATCCTGCCCAGGTTCCAGGATAAAATGAGGAAGGTAACACAAGAAGAGTCATTTGACACCATGTTCACAGCTGCGCTTCAGGTAAAGTTTCGACCTTTTCCTTATGTGATTACCGAATTCGGGCATTCACTAAATGTATTTTGCAGATGTCTAATGGCCTTTTTGTACTGCGCGAAGACTTAAACAAGGCCAAGTCTGGAGTGTGAGCTTAGACAAAGAGTTGGTGGAGACGAAGGCTCGAGAGTCAAAAGCACTACATGACCTTCGGGTTATTCGGGAGGATTATCGGACCTGGCGGGGAAAGGCGGAAATGGAGCTGCAGAGCTTAGATGCCCAACTATCTGAGGTTCGGGCGAAGTTGTTGCCAACGAAGAGAGGTTAAAAGAAACTACTCTTAGGCTTGAACACACTGAAAATCGAGCAGATAACGCGGAAGCTATGGCTCGCGATGCTGTAGAAAAATTGGTTCTAGCCGAGAAAGATGCTAAGAACGCTCTCGACAGAGTTGCAACAGTGATGACGGAGGCCCGGGAAAAGATAGCTGCGGTCGAGGCCGAGGCCCGGGAAAAGATAGCTGTGGCCGAGGCCAAAGCTCAAGAAAAGGTGGCCGCGGTCGAAGTCAAAGCTCAAGAAAAGGTGGCCATAGCCGAAGCCAAAGTCCGGGATGCTATCAAGGAGTACAAGGGCTCCCCGGATTTTGAATCGGAGTTCCAGGAGGCCGCCCTAGACGCCTTTGTTCAAGGCTTTGAGAGGTGTAAATGGAGGTTAGCCCAACACTTCAACTTAAAGAACCTTGAACGTTTTCGACCTGTGGACGACGAAGAAATTCCTGATATGGAGGTCGAAGACGTGGCGGGTAGGATGGCGGCGACCAAAGATTCTGCTGCAGAAATGCCCCTCACTAAGGAGCCGGCTTCCGATCCCAACATAGAGAAGGAGCATTCAGAGAACTGATTGAGGATGCCTAAATTTATTTTGACTTTAGCTTTAGTTTTTCTGTCCTTGACTTGGTCCTTTTAAAGGACCTCTTTTTGTAACGAATGTCTGTTTATTGACGAGACTTTATAAAGTTTCCTAGTGGATTAACTTTAAATGAGCAGATGCTATCCTTTATTTATTTGGTGTTACTTAATATTTCATTTGCTTGATTCTTGATTCCTACTTATGGATTAGGAAATCCGTCCATGAGTTGGCAGGAAGTCCGAGTCTTCGGGTCATTTTCCGGTGCGTTGTATTAAGATGTAAGTCCTAGAATGTTGATAAGGCAGTTTAGGGGCCCCTGCAGGGGAGCTAATCCTGGGTTCAAGGAAGCACGATGCTCTTGGGATTGTGGGGCCACTTAGTGTTTTTGTAGAATTGTACCTCGAGGGTAACCGAGTATCTGCCTATGGGCGTGACTCGAAACCATCTAAGTCAAGGCTGCTCGAGCCAAGGATTTATACCTTCTCAGGAGTGAGTCATACAGGGTTGGGGGCATTCTTTGGACTGTAGGGCCGCCGAGCCGTCTATCGTGGTTCGGGCCGCTTGAGTCACGGACTTGAACCTCCTCAGGGGCAAGTTATACCGGCCTGGGGGTGTCCTTTGGACTGTAGGGCCGCCGAGCCGTCTATCGTGGTTGGGGCCGCTTGAGTCACGGACTTGAACCTCCTCAGGGGCAAGTTATACCGGCCTGGGGGTATCCTTTGGACTGTAGGGCCGCCGAGCCATCTATCGTGGTTCGGGGCCGCTTGAGTCACGGACTTGAACCTCCTCAGGGGCAAGTTATACCGGCCTGGGGATGTCCTTTGGACTGTAGGGCCGCCGAGCCGTCTATCGTGGTTCGGGGCCGCTTGAGTCACGGACTTGAACCTCCTCAGGGGCAAGTTATACCGGCCTGGGGTGTCCTTTGGACTGTAGGGCCGCCGAGCCATCTATCGTGGTTCGGGGCCGCTTGAGTCACGGACTTGAACCTCCTCAGGGGCAAGTTAAACCGGCCTGGGGGTGTCCTTTGGACTGTAGGGCCGCCGAGCCGTCTATCGTGGTTCGGGGCCGCTTGAGTCACGGACTTGAACCTCCTCAGGGGCAAGTTATACCGGCCTGGGGGTATCCTTTGGACTGTAGGGCCGCCGAGCCGCTCTGAAGAATTATCTAAAAATATGTGTTCAAATGTGCAGGCTCATTTAATATTTGGATAAATACATTACATTACTGGTAGTATGGCCGAGATTGTCTGCATTCCACGTTCGGGGGATTAGTTGTCCATTTAGGTCTTCAAGCTGGTACGCTCCACGGTGAAGAACTTCTCCTATCCGGTAGGGCCCTTCCCAGTTCGGAGACAATTTGCCCCCTTCTGTTGGTTTGGATATCGAAGCTTTTCTCAGAACTAAATCTCCCTGACGGAAACTCTTCGAGCGGACGCGGGTATTATAATACCTCGCTACCTGCTGCTGGTATGCCGCCATCTTAATTCGAGCCCGATCTCTTGCTTCATCAATGAGGTCAAGATTGGCTCTTAAATTAGGGAGGTTGTCTGCTTCGTTGTATGTTTCCACTCGGCTACTTGGTAAGCCAATTTCGACGGGGATAACAGCTTCAGAACCAAAAACTAGGTTGAATGGCGTTTCTCCTGTCGGTGTTTTGGGAGTTGTGTGGTATGCCCAGAGTACACTCGGGAGCTCTTCTACCCACCTTCCTTTGGACGTATCCAGTCTGGTCCTTAGTCCCCGTAATATCATGCGATTTGTAACCTCAGCCTCTCCATTAGATTGTGGATGGCCGACGGAGGTGAATCGTTGCAGGATGCCAAGATCAGTACAGAAAGTCCGGAAGGTGTTGTTGTCAAACTGTCAGCCATTGTCAGTGATGAGGGTGTGTGGTATGCCGTATCGACAAATAATGGCTTTCCAGAAAAAGGTTTTGACCTTGGCTTCAGTAATTTTGGCGAGTGCTTCAGCTTCAACCCATTTAGTAAAATAATCACGGCTACTAGTTGGAATTTGCGCTGTCCTGATGCCGAAGGGAAAGGCCGAGGATGTCCATGCCCCACTGAGCGAAGGGCCAAGGAGCAGAAAGAGAATTTAACTGAGAAGATGGTTGCCGCTGAATGTAGGCGTACCGTTGGCATCGATCACATCTTTTCACTAGTTCGGTTGCATCCTCTTGCATGGTGAGCCAGTAATATCCTTGTCGGAGGGCCTTGCGTGCTAGAGATCGGCCTCCGGAGTGATTCCCACAGATGCCTTCATGAATTTCTCTAAGGATATAATCCGCATCAACCGAATTAACACATTTGAGGAGGGGCTGAGAGAAGGATTTCTTGTAAAGTTGGCCTTCTAGTAGCACAAATTTAGAAGCTCTCCGCTTAAGCAGCTTAGCTTCTTCACGACCAACTGGGAGAACACCGTCTTTCAGATACCGGATATAAGATTCCATCCAGGTTTCTTCTTGGATAATGGGCAAAGCTTCTTCAGTAGCTTCGATGCTAGTGTTTCCAGATACTCAATGTAGGTTTTGCCCATGGCACTATCCACCGAGGTAGCCAGTCGGGCTAACATATCGGCCCTAGCATTTTCACCTCTGGTATATAACTGATGGCGAAGTGATCCAATAAAGGAATTAATAGTCTGACCTTGTTCAGATATTGGAACATGATAGGGTCCCGAGCTTCATACTCCCCTGCCACTTGGGCGGAAATAAGCTGTGAGTCAGTGAAAACCCGGAGATTCTTGATTCCCATCCCATGCGCTAGTTTGATTCCGGTCAGTAAATCCTCATATTCAGCTTGATTATTGGTGGCTTCAAAGAGGAAACGAAGAGCATATTCTAGTACTGCGCCTTCTGGGCTAGCGAGAATGAGGCCAGCTCCGCTACCCTGTGATTTAGAGGCTCCGTCGACGTGGAGGACCCATGCTTCATCCTCCTCCTCCTCAGCATCTAAAAGGATCCGGGGGAGTTCTTCTTGATGCGGCTCAGACCAGGTGCACTCTACTAGAAAATCAGCCAAGACCTGGGATTTCAAAGATGCTCTGGGTTGAAATGATAAGTCGAATTCTCCTAGTTTGATGGCCCACTTGGCTAACCAGCCAGAAGTGTCTGGTCGTGATAAAATAGCTCTGAGAGGTTGATCAGTGAGGACGACTATGGGATGGGCTTGGAAGTAGGGTCTGAGTCGTCGAGCAGAAACGAATAAAGCGAAAATGACTTTCTCCATTTTGGAATATCTCTCTTCTGCACCATGAAGCACCTTGCTGGTATAATATACAGGTCGTTGAACGGCATGGTCGCCGACACGCACCAGAACGGAACTAACGGCCTCCGAAGAAGCCGCAAGATATAGGAAGAGCTTTTCTCCTTGCTCCGGTTTGGATAACAGGGGTGGTGTGGACAAGAACTCCTTAAGTTCTTCAAAAGCTTGTTGACAGTTTCTGTCCACTCGAAGCCATCTGCTTTATGCAAGACCTTGAAGAAAGGTAAACATCTCTTGGCTAATCTGGATAAAAATCGGCTTAATGCTGCTATCCTCCCGGTGAGTTGTTGCACCTCTTTTTACACATAGGCCATCTCATACTGAGAATGGCTTGAATTTTCT
>UESW01004122.1:251386-287830 GCA_900491605.1 Calamus simplicifolius
GCTGCTATCCTCCCGGTGAGTTGTTGCACCTCTTTTTTACACATAGGCCGTCTCATATTGAGAATGGCTTGAATTTTCTCTGGGTTTGCTTCAATCCCCCGCCGGGTGACTAAGAAACCCAAGAATTTCCTGCTGTAACTCCAAATGCACATTTGCGCGGTTGAGCTTTATTCTATGGAGCCGGAGGTTGTGGAAAGTTTCCTGCAAGTCGGCGATATGGTCAGTGATGCAGGTGCTTTTTGTCAACATATCATCTACATATACTTCCATGTTGCGGCCGAGCTGGTCTTTAAAAACTTTGTTCATCAGCCTCTGATAGGTAGCTCCTGCATTCTTCAACCCGAAGGGCATTACTTTATAACAATAAATGCCCTTCTCGGTGATAAAAGAAGTATGCTCTTCATCTGAGGGGTCCAATTTTATCTGATTATACCCTGAGAAGGCATCCATAAACTAAGGAGTTCATAACCAGAAGTGAATCCACTAACTGGTCGATCCGGGGCAATGGAAAACTGTCCTTAGGACAAGCTTTGTTAAGATCTGTGTAGTCGATGCATATTCTCCATCCTCCGCTGGCTTTCCGGACCATAACCACATTGGCTAGCCAATCAGGATATCGTGCTTCTCGAATATGACCGGCCATGAGCAATTTGTCTACCTCCTCGTCAATGACCTTCTGCCGCTCAGGAGCAAAACTCCTTTTCTTCTGGCGGACAGGGCGGCAGCTTGGGTTAATATTAAGCTGATGAGTAATCACCTCCGGAGGAATCCCGACCATATCCGTTACTTTCCAGGCGAAGACATCTGCATTCATTGATAAGAAGGCTAGGAGTTGATCCCGGACTTCAGGGAAGAGGAGCTCACCGATCTGCACGATCTTAGTGGGATCATCTCCCAGGGGGTAAGATATCAGAAGCTCCGCTGGCTCTCCTCTCCGCTCAACTTCCCTGGGGTCAAATGACTCGGCAACCGGAGGAATATTAGCCATCTGGGGACTAGGGGCTAAATGATAGCAGGGTCTGACCGAGTCTACCTCTCCGTGCATCACACCGACTCCTTGCCTGGTAGGGAACTGCACCAATAAGCGCTTAGTAGATATAACTGCATCTAACATATTCAAGCCGGGACGGCCAAAATGGCGTTGTAAGCCAGGGGGACCCGAACTACCAGAAAATCCAGCATAACCGTGCTTTGACAGGCGGCGATCCCGCCGTAGCTGGCAAAGTAATCTCGCCCTCTACCCGGATGGAGTCTCCAGTGAAACCAACTAGAGGGACGGCTACGGGCCGAAGAGAATCCAGAGATAAACTCATCCGAAGAAATGCATCATAAGTAAGCACATTAGCGGAGCTCCCACTGTCAATTAAGATTCTTTTTACAGGATGCCTAGCAATCGTCATCGAAACGACGACGCTATCATCTTTTACAACATTACTCCCCGCTATATTTCCCTCAGAAGGGATTACATCATCTAACTCTTCGCCTCCCCTGGTCTTTTAGAAGATGAAGCTTTTCCGCGGGAAATCATACCCACCATCCTTTCTGTTGGGGTGTTATCAATGCCAGCTTGAGCGGGAGGAGGTCCCATCAAAGCTGGTATGGGAGGAGCCTCTTTCTTCTGGACGTATTGCCCAAGGTATCCCCTCTGAATTAGCTCTTCGATGGCCTGCTTCAAGTTCCGACATTCTTCAGTGTCGTGGCCATAATCCCTATGGAAACGGCAATAGCGGCTTCTGTCGCGGGCAGTGCCCTTCTTCAACGGGGGCGGACGCCGTAGATAAGGCTCGTTTTCAATCTCCATAAGGATGTGAGTCCGGGGTGCTAAGAGGGGTGTAAGATGGTCCTCTCTGGGAGTCTGGCTCTTGCGGCGATCAATTGGTCGGCGCAAGGGCTCTGGTTTCTTGGAAGGAGGTCCGTTCAACTCTGGGCGAGTGGACCTTTTGCTAGTCCTCCCTTGTGCACCTCTCCTGGATGAGTCAGCTTCGTCGGCGCGGATGTACTTCTGCGCACGGCTCAGGAGATCAGCATAAGAAGAAGGAGGCCTTTTGTCCAAGGAATAAGTAAAACGGGAGGGTCGGAGCCCCCGTTTTAGAGCCAGAGTGGCTATGGCATCTTCAAGATGATAGACTTCCAGGGCCGCCACTTTGAAGCGGGTTATAAAGTCTTTCAAAGATTCTCCTTCTTGCTGCTGCACGGAGAATAAGCTATCTGCCACCCGAGGAATTTTTCGACAGGCGTCGAAATGAGCCAGAAAAGATCTCTCCAGTTGTCGAAAAGAGTCAACACTGCGTGGGGCAGACGAGAATACCAAACACGGGCCGCCTTACGGAGGGTGGCCGGAAAGGCAACGCATAAGAGGGCATCCGTCGCCCCTTGGACCTGCATGATAGCCTTATAGCTCTCCAGATGATCTAGGGGATCAGTAGTACCGTCATAGGGGTCCAGTTGAGGAAATCGGAACCTCCTTGGAATGGGTTCCTCCATCACCCGTCGAGTGAGAGGGGGGCGGGTGTCGTAATCCGACCCCGGCTGATTATTAATCCTTTGACTGAGCTCTTCCAGCCTGCGATCTTGCTCTTCCAGACGCTCTTCCATTCTATCAGTTATACGTCCTCTGGCAGGTTCAGGGGAACGGGAAGGAGACTGATGACGCCACCGGCTATGCTCCATATACGGTTCCTTCCCCGTCGTCGTCCGGTAGGTGGGCTGCTAGGGGAATGGGACAGAGAGCGCGAACCGTCATGGGAGCTTTGGGAGCGCCGTCTTCCTGGAGAATAAGGGCGGAGAGGTTTTGTCGGAGGAGATCTTCCTCGAGCTGATTGTCGGCTAACAGGAGTAGTCGACCCAGGTAATAGAGGTGGCTCGGGCCGTAGCCGGGCTCCTCGAGAGTTGCTCTTGCATCTGTTGAACCATCCCGACGAGAGTTTGGACTTGTTGGGTAAGGATCAGCAGTGGATCTTGAGGATAGCCGGAGCCGGCGGCGGTGGAGAAAGAACCGGAGAGTTTGGTTTCGCCGGCTGAGAAGGGCCAAGAGTTGTGAAATCATGATTGGGAGGCGAAAGATGCCCCCCAGACCAATCAGTGGGATCTTCTTCCAGAGATCTGGAGCTCATGTTCGTGGAATCGTAGAACAGGTATATCTCACTGCTCCGACGATGTTCCCCTACCTGGCGCGCCAATCTGTTGATGCTGGATCACCAGATTCTTCTCTTGCTATGAGATCTCTTTTTTCTGAAGGAAAAATCCCCTTTGCCTCCTCCTTCCTCCTTTTTATTACCTTCTTTTATTTATTTTATTATTTTTTGTTTTAATTCCATAGGTCCACGTGTAGGATAAGTGTTCATCTTTTATTTTTTTCCGCTACGTGGTCATTCAGTGATAATTAATAAAAAGGGTATTAAGAAGCTTGCTCATGAAGATAAGGATTTTCATGATGACCTTGATTATCCCAAGGGAATGTCAGGGTTAGTGGGGATGTCAGAGTCAGAGAAAAGGCATCTGGCTCTAAAATAGAAGTTCAGTGTCTCTTTTTCTAGATAAACGGCGGTGTTTCAGTGCTTGTCTTATTCGAACCATTTAAAGCGTTATGATGTTTAACATTTCTTGATTTCTGTTCCGAATATGACGGTTTATCATGTTTAGTAGTTCTGACATGAGGATTATTCTCAATTTGGGGGCCACCCAGGACTAGGAGCCGCCCAGGACTAGGGGCTGCCCAGACTCTGGGGACCGCCCAGGACTGGGGGCCGCCCAGACTCTGGGGACCGCCTAGGATTGGGGACCGCCCAGGATTGGGGGCCGCCCAGACTCTGGGGACCGCCCAGGACTGGGGGCCACCTAGACTCTAGGGGCCGCCCAGGACTAGGGGCCACCCGGACTCTGGGGGCCGCCCAGGACTGGAGGCCGCCAGACTCTGGGGACCGCCCAGGACTGGGGGCCGCCTAGACTCTAGGGGCCGCCCAGGACTAGGGCCCGTCCAGACTCTGGGGGACCGCCCAGGACTTGGGGCCGCCCAGACTCTGGAGACCGCCCAGGACTGGGGACCGCCCAGGACTGGGGCCGCCCAGACTCTGGGAACCGCCCAGGATTGGGGGTCGCCCAGACTCTAGGGGCCGCCCAGGACTGGGGGCCGCCCAAACTGGGAGCCGCCCAGACTCTGGGGACCGCCCAGGACTGGGGGCCGCCCAGACTCTAGGGGCCGCCCAGGACTAGGGGTCGCCTAGACTTCTGGGGACCGCCCAGGACTGGGGGCCGCTCAGACTCTGGGGACCGCCTAGGACTGGAGGCCGCCCAGACTCTGGGGGCCGCCCAGGACTGGGGGCCGCCCAGACTCTGGGGGCCGCCCAGACTGGGGGCCGCCCAGACTCCGGGGACCGCCCAGGACCGGGGGTCATTTAGGACTAGGGACCAACTTTTTATTTTCTAACTGTTTTATTTATTATCCATATCAAAACCTTTTCCCCACAAGCTTCAAACATGGAGAGAATGCATCCAAGGCCAAAAGGGCAAGTGAATCAAACAAAGTAGAAGAGGTAGCATCCAACTGATGCACTCCCAGCCCTTTCATGTCCCAAGATATGTTAAAAGGAGCAGGGAGAGAGAAAAGGAAGAGACAAATGCTCAACAGGATATGAAAATTTAGGGGGAATTGTGATAATTGCAATCCACTGTGGTTCTTGTCACTGAAACTGTATAAGCTTTTCTCTTTTAAAAATTGCAGTGGAAATAGATTAAAACATATGATTTGAAGATGTCTAGTGCACGTATTTAAGTGATTAAAAAATTGATTTATCTACATAACAAAAATTTAATAAAGTTGGATTTGGTTACACATACCCTATATCTAGTTATCGTGTTCATCATTGAATCTATGTGGATTTTGAAACTAGATTCATGACTCATATAAATCTAAGGAACCTATCTAAGTAAACTATCCATTATCCAGACATTATGGAATGCTGTACTTCTGTCTCTTAAGATAGCTTATCATTTTAACGTTAGCTTATCATTTTAACGTTTTTTATAGGAAGAAGGTTATCATTTTCAGGTCAGAATTCTCAATTCAGAATAAAGCCTCTATCACAAAAGCATAGAAGATTCATTACCATTGAACAATGTTAGACTCTATATATATCACATGATAAAAGACAGGTTGCATAAATTTCATTAACAACATACCATATGATTGACATTACTATGGTGAAGATATCTTAAAGGACTTTGCAAAACGAAAAAATGCTGCATCATTATTTTAGAACACACAAAATCCATGTACACTTGAAAATTAATAGAGTCATGAAATTGTTAGCTGTGGAATCTAAGTTTACTAGGCAACAACTCGTATATGAAAAACAAGCAATGTATATGGCTCCACCACCATGAACCTCATCCAAGAGCAAGCCCTCAGGAGAGAAGTGCCGACATGCTGAGCTAACAGTCGATGGTGATAATGTGAAGTGTTCAATACAAAGTATAGTTCTAATGTTCAGTGGTATTTTTTTTTATTAATCATCAATCAAAAATAACATTAAGTCCAACCAATTAATAAGGTCAGAAGTTCAAATGCTGAGACAATTTCAATTATCAAAGCAAGATAGAAAAATAGGAATAGGTGTGAATACAACTGTTGGGAAAAGGCTGAGATAAGCTGAGTTGAGTTGAGTTGAGGTGTGAATACAACTCATATACAAAAGCAAATTCAAGAATTACTGGACTTCTTCGAGACATAAATATATGAAAATGATGAAATTTCACATATCCAACACTAAAATTTATAGTTGTAAGTTGAACAGTAGATACATATACAGTAGATCAGCAATAGTAATGACGAAACGTCATTACAGAAAGAAATTCAAATATTAGAATAGTGATTTATTGGTTTTTATGAGCTTACCCTGAGTGCAATTAAATGAACCTGAGCTGCCCAGACCAACGCCTGGCCTAAAAACATAATTTTTTGTAGGGTTAGCAAATATTGAATGAGGAATATCTGAGATTCAGGTAAGCAAAACATAACTACTGCAGAAGCTTTTTCTCACTTATGAGAAGGCAAAAGCTTACAGGAATTCTGACATCAAGCTTTTCAAGCCCATCCCTCCCAGTAATTTTCAATCTCAGTGTATGGGACCATATTCCGAACATACGACCTCTCGAATCACCTGAACTGAAGTCATCATACACATACAGGGTTAGCACTTCAACAACAGGTTCCCGTGGCATCTCTTCTCTCTGTTCAGGATATTCTTGTGTTACAGGCCTTGTTCTGGTAGCAGGAGAATAACCTATATTTGAACAACAACACATGTTTAAAAATTTAGAGTCAGCACATGAGAGGTCTAGCGCTTACCTCTTTGTCTAGTGCTTACCTTCATATGATGGTCGAGGAGGAAGGGTGTTGTATCGCTTTTCTTCTTCATAATATTCATTGAAACCCAGAGTCTCCTTGATTTCTTCAAAAGATGGCAAGCTCCCAGAAGGAGGTACACGACCACCTTTGATGGCAGTAAGTGCATCCTAGAAATGAAAAGTTTATTTTACACATATACTAAGTATTTTAGATCATAAAAATGAGAGAGAGAATCATGCATCAAAGGTTTGAAGGAAATGGGTAAAAATCTTCCTAGCTACTCTAACAAACATGAAAGGCACAAGGGAGTTCTTCCAAGTGAAGGGAAATGCTGACCGATAAGGTAATAAACCTTATCACAAAACCACTGCAATTTCTGTAACCCCAGAAAAATTATAAAGGTAAGAGGAAGGCTCATATGGCCCTTTTGCATTCTAGGCAGTGTTTCAGTTTCCTAAACAAGAAAAGCTAAATTATATCATCATGGAAAAGTGAAGTATGGTGGCAAGCTATGGAATTTCAAGGATCAACTCCTGCACGTTAATAGATCAAAGTAACAGTAGAGTAACTAGATTTCCAGTACATTGACCTGTTAAAATGAATAATGAGAACACTACCATGAATTTGTAACCTATAGCATTGTCTTGTTCTATTTTGGATCCAATCGATTCCCAACTCTAATCAAATTCTGAGAACAAAAAGTTATGCATAGATCAAAAGAGACAAACCTTCATTGCTTGGATTGACACTCCGATTAAGGACAGTGGGTAGCATATAATTTTAAACCCAAGCTGCTCCATTTCAATAGGGTTCAATATGGGAGTTTTACCTCCACCTTCAAGCATGTTAGCCTACAAAACAGAATAAAAATACTTTACAATGAGAATATCTCAACAGTTAAAAATTTCATATTAGTTTTCATGGTCTAATAGTTTCAAACAAGACATTTACCAAAAGATCCTAGAAATGCATGATACAGAAAAAGAAATATAGAAGTTCCTTTTCAAAATGAAACCTCATTGTCAAAGAAATTGTACTACATGCTGAAACCTGAGGGTGAGATAAAAATGTTAAATTCCATCTACAGACCTACCAAAGACCTATTTATCTATAAGAATCAAATGCACGAGATGAGGCACAAGTTCAGGAAATGAGAATGCATACAGGATCTGGATATGTCTCTAGCTTATTATGCTTCTTGTCACCAGTACAAACCCAGCTTCCGTCCTTCTCAACCTCCACAAACCCAGAAAAGTTTCTCATTGCTACCACCATCACTTCCCTGCAACAATAAATTTAGCCTCTTCCCTCCCTCCACCAAAGAAATTAGAAGTTATAAATAGCAACAAAAAGCAGGAACCAACCTTTTGGTGACGAGAACTACATCAATGTCCTACCGGAAGCCGGAGTCGGGATCGGGAATTCGGAGCCCAACAAATGCCTTCCCGCCATGGAGCTTCTCCAGCCTGGAAGTAATGTAGATCGAATGAGACATTCGGCTACGATAGGGTTAGGGTTTCGAAGAGGGCGAAAGAGGGATGCAGGATTCGGGGACCTGGCGGCGACGGCGAAGCTTGCGTCAGAGTCGGAGCTTTCCACGTCCGGGAGGGCACCGTCGCCGTAGAAGAGTTGGAAAAAAAGAGTTGCTATGCGTTGCTTTTACTGTGGTGGAGAAGCGGAAGTAGAATTAATTCGTCACTAAATTAGTAACGAATTAGTGACGGATTGTTCCATCCATCACTAAATTAGTGATGGATTGCTCTTCCATCATTAATCCGTCACTAAATTAGTGACAGAAGAGCAATTCGTCACTAATTTTGTGACGGATTAGTGATGGAAGCACAATCCGTCACTAGATTAGGGATGCATGTGCAGCCAAGTGCAGTCACGCACAAGCGCGTGCATGCGCAGATACGGCACTGGGCACGTACAGACACGGCACAAGGGGCATCGGACACAGGCAAGATTGTGCCACCGAAGAGAGACCGATTGGTGCAAATGCACATGGGCCATGGCAAGCGTGCGCGCAGGTCGAGAAGCAGATGGGCATGGCGTGCGCCGAGAGGCAGACACATGGCTAGGACGCGCATGGAAGGCAGCGCACGTAACTGGCACATGCGGATGCGGCTTTTTTTGTCACAATTTTTTTAAAAAAAAATTTAGAGTATAAATTTAGATAGACAATCCGTCACTAATTCGTTACTAATTTAGTGACGGATTAATCTTCCGTCACTAATTTGCGATAGATTAGTGACGGATAGGATAATCCGTCACTAATTTAGTGATGGATTGCCACATTCGTCACTAATTTGTGATGGATTTCTTCATCCATCATTAATTTATGACGGATTAGTGATGGAAGACAATCCGTTACTAATTAGTGACGATTGCTTTTCCATCACTAATTTGTGATGGATTAGTGACGAAAGGGCAATCCGTCACAAAATTAGTGACGGATTGCCCCATCCGTCACTAATTTATGACGGATTAGTGACGAAAGGCAATCCGTCACTAATTTAGTGATGAATTTTCCATCCATCACTAATTTGTGATGGATTAGTGACGGAAGACAATCCATCACTAATTAGTGACGATTGTTATTCCATCACTAATTTGTAACGGATTAGTGACGAAAAGGCAATCCGTCACTAAGTTAGTGATGGATTGCCCCATCCATCACAAAATTAGTGATGGATTGCCTCATCCATCACTAATTTATGACGGATTAGTGACGGAAGGCAATCCGTTACTAATTTAGTGACGGATTACCCATCCATCACTAATTTGTGACGGATTAGTGATGGAAGATAATCCATCACTAATTAGTGATGATTGCTTTTTCATTACTAGTTTGTGATGGATTAGTGACGAAAGGGCAATCCATCACTAAGTTAGTGACGGATTGTCCCATCCATCACAAAATTAGTGACGGATTGCCCCATCCGTCACTAATTTATGACGAATTAGTGACGGAAGGCAATCCGTCACTAATTTAGTGACGGATTTTTCATCCATCACTAATTTGTGATGGATTAGTGACGGAAGACAATCTGTCACTAATTAGTGATGATTTCTTTTCCATCACTAATTTGTGACGGATTAGTGACGAAAGGGTAATCTGTCACTAAGTGGATTGCCCCATCCGTCACAAAATTAGTGACGGATTGCCTCATCCGTCACTAATTTGTGACGGATTAGTGATGGAAGAAAAATCTGTTATTAATCCATCACTAATTTAGTGACGGATTGCTCTTCCGTCACTAATTTATGATGGATTAGTGACGGAAGGGCGATCCGTCACTAAATTAGTGACGGATGTGACAGTTCGTCACTAATTTAGTGACGGTTTAGTAACGAAAAAATTAATCCATCACTAATTTTAATTTTTTATCACTATTTTATTACTAAACTGTCACAATTTAGTGACAAAAATTTTCATCACTAATTTTCGTCACTATTTTGACATTTTCTTGTAGTGCTTCAAGATATCCGGCATGGTTTGAAGCAGCAATGGCGCTTACGTTAAAGGAATGAGGATCGATCCTGATGAGGTACTAAGATAGCTCGGTCCTGTCGAGGTTCAGATATAGCTCGGCCCTTCTAAGGTTCGGAGATAGCTCGACCCTTTCGAGGTACTGGGGTAGCTCGGCCTTGCCGAGGTTTGAAGACCATCTTTGGTGTTGGCGTCGAGATCGATGATGGCATTGGTACTAACTCTGGAGTTGGTAAGAAGACCGACTTCAGAATTGATGCTAGGGCTGACTATGGGGCCGAGTCGGTGCTGAGGTCGACATAGCGTTTGGGGCTGCTTCCGGAGATTAGATCGCCTTGGAGGCTGGGGCCGCCTCAACTTCTCCCGTTAACTCACATGCGGCTTTATCAGCTATATCATATGGCAGTTTGTCTTTTCTCAAATATGATAGTTAACGAGTCAGGAATCGAAAGTGGCTCTAGCCTTTTGTCGTATACACGGATGTTGGCGAATGATAATTTTACACCACATCACATGCCCCCCACTCCCAAGTCTGAAGCATAGGTTCGAGCATAGGGAGTAGAGTTCCATATGGCTTAATTTGTTTGGAGAAACTTTTTGATTGTACTGAGAATTGCTTGGCCATGTCGAGGTTCGAAAAGAATCTTACGTCACTCCGCTAGGGTACGGAGATTGTTGCTCGAAGAAATTTTACTTGGCCCTGCCAAGGTATGGAGAATGTTACTCATCCCTACCGAGGTATGGAGAAAGTTGCTCGACCATGCCGATGTTCGAAGAAATGTTGCTCGGCCATGCTGAGGTTTGGAGGAAGTTGCTCGGCCGTGCTGAGGTATGGAGAAAAGTTGCTCGGACGTGCTGAGGTTCGGAGAAATATTTTACTTGGCCCTGTCAAGGTTCAGAGACATTTTTTACTGCCGAGGTTCAAAGAATGTTGCTCGACCCTGCCAAGGTATGAAGAAAAGTTGCTCAGCCATGCTGAGGTTCGGAGAAATTTTTTACTTGGCCTTGCCGAGGTTCGAAGAATGTTGCTCGGCCATGCTGAGGTATGGAGAAATGTTTCTCGGTCGTGCCGAGGTATGGAGAAAAGTTGCTCGGCCATGCTAAGGTTCGGAGAAATGTTTTACTTGGCCCTGCCAAGGTTCAAAAAAAATTTTACTTAGCCCTGCCAAGGTTCGAAGAATGTTGCTCGGTCCTGCCGAGGTATGGAGAAAAGTTGCTCGTCTGTGCCGAGGTTTGGAGAAATGTTGCTCGACCGTGCCGAGGTTCAAAAAATTTTTTTACTTGGCACTGCTAAGGATCGAAGAATGTTGCTCGGTCATGCCGAGGTATGGAGAAAAGTTGATTGGCCGTGCCGAGGTTCGGAGAAAAGTTGGTCGGCCATGCCGAGGTTGGAGAAATTTTTTACTTGGCCCTGCCAAGGTTCGGAGAATGTTGCTCGGCCCTACAGAGGTATAGAGAAAAGTTGCTCGACCGTGCCGAGGTTCGAAGAAATGTTGCTCGGTCATGCCGATGTTCGGAGAAAGTTGCTCGGCCATGCCGAGGTATGGAGAAAAGTTGCTCGGCCATGCCGAGGTTCAGAGAAATTTTTTTATTTTGCCCTGCCAAGGTTCGAAGAAATGAACCCATAGGTCAAAGATTGGGCAATACCTGCTTTTCATCCATAACTCAAGAAAAATTATTATCCAATAAGAAATATTTGAATCAAAGAGTGAAGTTTGATTACAATGAGCAAAATAGCTCGGTTCAGCATACTTCACTGGTAATAACTCGGGGTTTAATCTAGTTCAATGTCTTCAGGGTACTGCATCCTTTGAAGGTCTTTATTGCTCGGAGATGATCCGAGTTTTATATCTTGGGGATACTGTATCCCTTAAAGGTCTTCATTGCTCAGAAGTGATCCGAGTTCCATAACCTCGAGGCACGATATTTCTTTGATGTCCTCATTTGAAGAGGTGAGCCTCTCGCATCGAACCCTTTCAAACCAGTTCTCCTCTTTGCTTGGCCATACATGGTGGGCATGGCTAATCATTTTAATAGTGCTAGTTGCCAGAAGGTTTGGTGCGCGTAGTTATCATTGCAGCCTGTCATCCTGAGCAGTAGGAGAGACGGGATGGGGGGATCGCAGCTGCTACATTGAGTCATGGTGAAAGAATACTGGAGGTAAGGAGCGAGCCCGATGGGATATGGGTAGGCTCCTATCTCTTTCCCTCTGCGATGCCAATTCAACTTCTCTATGGCTGGGCTTTTGCGGGAGACTGGTGGCTTCCAGTGGATTGGACGGAGGGACCACAAGTAGGATCGTGGTAACTATTTCACCAGAAAGTTGCTGAGTGGGTGCAGCGGAAAGAAAACCTCGAAGAAGCCCTGCACCAGTTGTAGCAGGGCTTGAACTAGTTGGACCAGCATGAAAAACTAGTCCTGTATGACCGTGGTTGCTGGCGACAGAGGAATCTTGGTTGGCGATGGCTGCGAAGGCACTGTGTTATTTGTGTGATCAGGCCTTTGAGAGGTGGTCTGATCAGGAGCATCTGTGATTGCTCTCTTACGGTTGGCCATTGAGGACTCATCCTTCTTGTATGGAACCTTGTCTCCTTGGTTTCAAGTTTTCAAAGAGACTTGGGGCCCTTCCTCTAGTGCCAATCTGTTGCTGCAAAAATCTGTTCTTTGGCTTGAGGACGGTGCACGTCAGGATCCGGGTAGCGCTCTTCCATCCAAGTGGACCTGCAAAGCAGTCCTCACGCAGGAATCATAAGGGGTGGTCCCTTCGAAAAACTCTTCGATGCTCAAGTCAGTGGAGATTCTGAGCAAAAGATGAGAGGAGAAGGCTCTAGCAAAAGGATTTTTCTCCTTGAGATGATTTTTCAGGAGCAATGACCTTTGCTAGAGTTATTTTTTGGGCTTAGATTGCCTTCGAGAACATACCTGGAGGGTCCTGGAACTTGGTATTTGTACGCTGCCAAGGAAGTAAGCCATTACCTGGTTTCTCAGGCATGTTTTAGGGAGTTGGCATCCGATAAGACCGAAATCCCAATGGTTACTAGGATTGGCAATTAATGAAGCTGACGGGTGTTTTATTAGAAATTTAGAATCTCATTGATCATGGACGAAGTGTTGTATTTGGCTCCCATTTTTATTTTGGAATGCTCATTCCACGATTCTTGCAATCAGGATGGTTCATCCTCCAAGATATTCGGCGTAGTTTGAAGTAGTAATGGCATTTACGTTGAAGGGATGAGGATCGATCCTGGCGAGGTACTAAGATTTCTCGATCCTATTGAGGCATTGAGATAGTTCGGTCCTTCCGAGGTACTGAGGTAGCTCGGCCCTGTCGAGGTTCGGAGACCATCTCTGGTGTTGGCATCGAGATTGATGATGGCACTGGTACTAACTCTGGAGTCAGTGAGGAGATCGACTTCAGAATTAATGCTAGGGCTGACTATGGGGCCGAGTCGGTGCTGAGGCTGACTTGGCATTTGGTGCCGCTTCTAGAGATGAGACCACATTAGAGGCTGGGGCCACATTAACTTTTCCCGTTAACTCACACGCGGCTTCATCAGCCATATCTATGGCAGTTTGTCTTTTCCCAAACATAATAGTTAATGAGTTAGGAACCGAAAGTGGCTCTAGCCTTTTCGCCATATACATGGATGTTGGCGCAATGACAATTTTACACCACATCATATATATATATATATATATATATATATATATATATATATATATATATATATATATATATATATATATATATATATATATATCATACAAAGAGTATAAAATATTTTAATATATTAATCTTCAAAAACTTTATGATCAAATTATTCTAAAAAAAAATTCATATAAATCAAAATAAAATTGATATTAAATTATGTGAATCAATTAATATGAATGAATTTTTCATTCCACCCATCATTAATATAAAGTGAAATTAGAAATTAATCATGAAAATAAATATTAGTTAGGAATTAATAAAAAAATAAAATTAATTATTAATTATTAATGTAGAAAGGACTTGCATGCTCTTAGCACCTACTAACGAACGAAAAGTAGAGAGAGAAATAAGTCTCCTTATCTATTTAACTATCACCTTAAAAGATATAAAAAAATATTATCATTTATAGAAGTGATGGGAAGCTATTGCTATTATTGTCAATAAAATGAAATAGATAACAATAATTTATATTTTAATTCATTAAAATTTTTCTCTTTATTTTATTATATGTGTACTCAATCATGGTATTGGTTTTTCTCCATTAAGCGTATCGGTTAGATACGATTAAGGTGGTCCTATATTCCGATATTGAGGGATTACGTGAATTCAAATTTTGAATTCACGATTAAGATAAGAATCCCTCAACCATATCTGTTTAAAGCGCCATCTGTGATGGACAGATAAATCATAAAGAAATATAAAAATAGGAAGGTCCCTGCGTCTGGTCTCGATGAGGAAAAAGTTTACACCATCGCTGAGAGAGACAATAAGGTGTGGAAGAACCTTACCCTCATCTGGAAGAAAAGTCAACTGTAGAGCAATGGCTGAAGGTATTTATGTATCGATCATGACTTCTTTATTTTTATGATAAATATATTGGTCCCATATTTCCGCATATATGATAGGGATCAATATATTTAAATTTTAGTCTTTCATTTGGTATCAGAGCGTATAAAAAAACATTTTCTTTGATTATTAGGATTGTTTCCATTAATATACAGATTTGATAAAATCCTTGTAAAACAATCATTATATCATTTATTTGATAAAGAGGGGCAAGGCATTCTTGGTCTCTATTTCTCTCATCTAGGGATAGTCCAAAGGGGAGGCTACTGGTAGTACCCTGGATTATTTGACCCAACGGACGTACGGTAGGGATATTAGAGACGTACCAATAAGGGAGGCTGCTGTAGCACCTTAGTGTTTGACCCAACTACCTATGTATCGGGAGAGTTAATAGGTCATCAAGAATCATCTGAAAGGGCATTAGATCTGATAAACTCTTAATATTCTGTTTATTTAATTTAGTTTTATTTAAGAGATTAATCAGTAAGATTTATGCCATAAAGCATGCACCTATCTGTTCGCTTATCCTTTTGGATATAGTTTATTTAAAAGATAAATCCAAATGTCTCATGATCAAATCACCATTAGAGGATGCATGGGCTTCTTTACTGGATGAGGATGGATGCAAGACGCCTCTTATGGAAGACGTGCTGGCCATACAGAATAACAAAAAAAAACATGGCATTTAGAATTTAAAAAAAATAGCCGGCTGGGCCAGCGCCTAGCCTAGATGGGCTGGGCCATGGGCCCAGTCTGGTTTGCGTCAGACTGGGCTGCGCATTCAGTCTGAATCGCGTGACAGTCTTGGTCATACTATTTTTTGGAGGTGATTGAGAGATTTTTTGGTTAAATTAAACTATTAGAATTGGGTGAGGATGATGGACTGCTAGCTCGTCCATCAAGTGGTTGGGCCGTTGGACTGGCTTATTTATATTCAATTATATTTAGAATTTGTGTGTATAAATTTTATGAATTATGCATGCATCTTAAGTGACATAATTGAGCATAAAATTTAAATAATATCTAAGTGATAAATATAATTGAATAATTAAGGAGTAGCCACAGCATCCTTAATTATAAAATTGTATAATAAAGTTAATAAATCACATAAATAATAGGCATTAATTTTAATTAATTATATGGATATAATAAAATTTATTTCATAGAAATTTTTGTTATATTTATATAATTAATTAGGATAAATATCAAATTATATTTTTCTAATCTACCCACAGGAATTAGAAAGAAGGAACATAATTTGATAGTTTTATCATACAGACTTAAGTAAATCTAATTGAATTAAAGCTTTAGCCCATAGATAAGTTTTATGTCAGTAGATTCACTGTTTTATATTTATATAATTAGTTGAGATAAAATATTAAATTATATTTTTCTAATCTACCCATAGGAAGGAACATAATTTGATAGTTTTATCATACAGACTTAAGTGAATCTAATTGAATTAAAGCTTTAGCTCACAGGCAAGTTTTATGTCAGTTGATTCACTATTTTATATTTATATAATTAGTTAATATAAAATATCAAATTATATTTTTCTAATCTACCCACAGGAATTAGAAAGAAGGAACATAATTTGATAGTTTTATCATACAGACTTAAGTGAATCTAATTGAATTAGAGCTTTAGCCCATAGGTAAGTTTTATGTCATTCATTGGTTTCTTAATGCATGATTTACATTGGTAAAGCATTTTTATTAGCCTCAATTTTTGATAATAAGCATGTATGTTTAAATTTTACAGTTATGCAACCTGTAAATTTCTCTGACATACCTGAATTGAGGGATGATAACTATAAGGTTTGGAAGGAGAGAATTCTCCTTCATCTGGGCTCGATGGACATTGATTATGCTATAAGGAAGGATGAACCACCTTCAGTAACTTAGACCAGCACTCCTAGTGAGATTGTGATTTATGAACGTTGGGAGCGATCCAATCGCTTGAGTGTAATGTTCATAAAGACAAAAATCTCTGTTGGTATACGTGATAAGCATGAGAATGTCAGGAAGCTACTAAAGGCCATTGATGAGCAATTCAGTATTTCAATCAAAACTCTTGTCTGTTATGAATCTAATATGGCTGATGTTATTTATAACACATGATGGATTGATTCTGGTTCTACGATCCATATTTGCAATACTTTGCAGGGTATGCAAAACTTAAGGAAGCCAGTGGGAAGTGAGGAGTATATCTCTTCAGGAAACAAGATACGCTTACTTGTGGAAGCTATAGGGACATGCACTTTAGTTCTTAGTAGTGGTTTTATTTTAAATTTGGAAAGGACCTTTTATGTATCTAGTTTTTCTAGGAATTTAATTTCAGTTTCAAGACTTGTACCTTTGGGTTATTCCTTCAACTTTTCAATACTTCTTCTAGTTTATATTATAAATTTGAACTTGTTGGGAATGGTACCTTGTCTGATGGTCTTTTCTATATTAATTTACAAAATAATACCACTCATATGTGATGCATGTTAGGGCTGGCATGAAAAGATATGTTGTAAATGATAACTCTTCTATGTTGTGACATCGAAGATTGGGACATATCTCCATAGATATAATCAAGAGGTTAGTGAATGAAGGAGTACTCAATACTTTGGACTTCACTGACTTTGACACTTGTGTGGACTGCATTAAGGGCAAGCAGACCAATAAGTCAAAGAAAGGTGCCAAGAAGAGTTCATACCTATTAGAGATCATATACATGGACATTTGTTATCCAGATATGGATTTTTATGGTCCGAAATACTTTATCTACTTCATTGATGACTACTCACGATTTATGTATTTCTACTTGCTTCATAATAAGAACGAAGCATTAGATGCCTTTAAGATGTTCAAGGCAGAAGTAGAGACACAATGTGAAAAACAAATCAAAATTGTGAGATCTGATAGAGGAGGTGAGTAGTATGGGAGATACACAGAAGATGGACAAATGCCTGGTCCATTTGCGAAGTTCCTTCAAGAACATGGGATTGTTTCCCAATACAGTTTACCTGGCTCACCTAATCAGAATGGTGTAGCAGAAAGAAGGAACCGAACATTGATGGACATGGTGAGGAGCATGATTAGCAGCTTCAAACTACCTAAGTCCTTGTGGATAGAAGCTCTCAAGACGGCAGTGTACATATTAAATCGGGTTCCAACTAAGGCTATTTCTAAAACACCATTTGAGTTATTTAAAGGTTGGAAACCAAGTTTGCGATATGTACGCATATGGGGATGCCCATATGAAGTGAGAGTATACAATCCACAAGAGAAAAAGCTGGATCTTAGGACCATTAGTGGGTATTTTGTTGGATATGCCGAGAGGTCCAAGGGATATAGATTTTACTGTACATCTCATATAACTAGGATTGTGAAATCAAGGAATGTCAAATTTCTTGAGAATGACTTGATCAGTGGGAGTGATCAATTGCAAAGCATGATTCCTGAAAGAGAATATTTTGTTGCTCAACCTTCCACTTAGATCAAGTCTCTCATGAATTACCAGAGATAGTTGAACAATCAACTTCGTCAGAGGAGGTTGTTACAACATTAAGAAGATCTACAAGAGAAAAGAAATCAGTAATTTCTAGTGACTATATTGTGTATCTTCAAGAGTCGGACTATAATATTGGAGCTGAAAATGATCCTGAAACGTTTTCACAAGCCATGAATTGTAAGGAATCCAATTTATGGTATGATGCATGAAAGATGAGATGAATTCTATGGCAGTTAATGGAGTCTGGGATCTTGTTGAGTTACCTGATGGAGCAAAAGTCGTTAGTTGTAAATGGGTCTTTAAAACCAAGAAAGACTCGTTAGGCAACATTGAGCGATATAAGGCAAGACTCGTTGCTAAGGGATTCACTCAAAGGAGAAAATTGATTACAAGGAGACATTTTCTTCTGTATCTAAGAAAGATTCCTTCTGCATTATCACGGCACTTATTGCGCATTTTGATTTAGAGTTGCAACAAATGGATGTGAAAACAGTATTTCTTAATGGAGATCTAGAGGAAGAGGTTTATATGAAACAACCTTAAAGTTTTTCCTCTAGTAATAATGAGCAATTAGTATGCAAGCTTAAGAGATCTATATATGGATTGAAACAAGCCTCTCGACAATGGTACTTGAAATTTCATGATGTGATTTCTTCATTTGGATTTGTAGAGAACATCATGGATCAATGTATATACCAGAAGGTCAGTGAGAGCAAAATTTATTTTCTGATCGTATATGTAGACGATATTTTACTTGCAACCAATGATAAAGGTATGCTACATGAGGTAAAATAATTTTTCTATGAGAATTTTGACATGAAAGATATGGGTGATGCCTCTTATGTCATTGGTATTACAATTCAGAGAGACAAACTTTGAGGTGTTTTAGATATATCTCAAGAAACCTATATCAACAAAATTTTAGAGAGATTTCGAATGAAAAATTTGTTCACCAAGTATAGCTCCCATAGTCAAGGGTGACAGATTCAATTTGAGTTAGTGCCCAAGGAATGACTTTGAGAGGGAGAAAATGAAAAACACTATATGCCTCAGCTGTTGGTAGCTTGATGTATGCTCAGGTCTGTATAAGGCCTAACATAGCATTTGCAGTTGGAATGTTGGGGAGATATCAGAGTAATCCAGGTTTAGACTACTGGAGAGCTGCTAAAAGGTCATGAGGTACATATCTGACAGCTACCTCTACTATATATATATATGCAAGCAGAGTTCATTGCTTATTTTGAGGCTATATTGCATGGTGTATGGTTGAAGAGTTTCATTTCTGCGCTTAGAATTGTGGATTCTATATCTAAGCCATTGAAGATTTATTGTGACAATTTAGCTGCAGTATTTATGGCTAAAAAGAATAAGAGTGGTAGTCGAAGCAAGCACATCGACATCAAATATTTAGCCATAAGAGAACGTGTTAAAGAAAAGACACTGATTATTGAGCACGTGAGCGCTGAGTTGATGATAGCTGATCCCTTGGCTAAAGGCATGCCGCTGCAGAAGTTTGGGGATCATGTAGACCGTATGGGTCTTGGTTATTTTATTTAATTCATTGTAATGATGAATTTTATAATTAATAAAATAATTTATGGTTGTGATGTTTTTTCACATTCAGTTATTTAGTGTACATATTTATTTTGTGATGAGCATCATTAAGTTGGACCTAAAATAAACATGGGGTTTATTCATTAAGTTATATGGGTTTATATTTAGGAAATACAATACATTGTGATACATGATAAATAATACTCGAGTTTAAGAGGACCTATTGCCATGATTCATGTATTCTGTTTCTTACTATAGTAATAGAATATACGGACCAAATGGGAGAATGTTGGTTTTTCTCCATTAAGCGTATTGGTTAGATACGATTAAGGTGGTCCTATATTTCGATATTGAGGGATTACGTGAATTCAAATTTTGAATTCACGATTAAGATAAGAATCCCTCAACCATATCCATTTAAAGCACCCTCTGATGGACAGATAAGGATAAAGAAATATAAAAATGGGAAGGTCTCTGCACCTAGTCTCGACGAAGAAAAAGTTTACACCATCGCTGAGAGAGACCGTAAGGTAAGGTGTGGAAGAGTCTTACCCTCATCTGGAAGAAAAGTCAACCATAAAGCAATGGTTGAAGGTATTTATGTATCGATCATGATTTCTTTATTTTTATAATAAATATATTGATTCCATATTTCTGCATATATGATAAGAATAATATATTTCAATTTTAGTCTTTCACATGGTCCACTGCCCCCAAGTCCGAGTTTGGAATTTGGCATATCAGCCTTCTTTTACTAAGAGTCATGTCCAACGGCTATTTACTGCGCTCCTTTTTGAGTCCCAACCCCTGTGGATGTTTTACGGGTTGCTCCGCGACCATTACGATGATAGAAGAGACGTGTGAGGGACCAACCACTACTCATGGTTCCTGTCAAGCCACTCATCTCAGCTTCATTGCGATGTGTGCGTATGTAATTGTGATCATATTTATATTAAAACGGATTGCCATTCAAACAAAAGTTTAGGATGATAATATGACAGACAGATATTCAACGCTAATTTTTATTTTTATCTTTATTTTTATAAAATTAAAAATAAATAAATAAACAATAATCTGCATTTTAAATTCATTCTAATTTTTTTAAAATCAAAGCTAAATGTTAAACTGATAACGAAAACGTAAAACAATGAATATCAAACTTAACATACCATTTTCGTGTGGATTGCCTCCCGCGTATATATCCAGACGCTTGATATGGCTAGGAAGACTTTGTTGCTCACTTCCTCGAAGAGCCGAAGAATTCTAACCATTTCGAATGTTGGATTGAAGTGAAAGAAAGGGGGTTTGATTGGAGTAAAGGCTGACATGATTTCACTTCTTGTAATGGAGTAAGGGGAGGGGTGAGGAAGAGGAGGGGTGGGGACTGGGGAGGGTTGAGGAAGTTCTTATCTTTGCTTTATATAAGAAGGGGAGGGGTGAGGAAGCTCTTATCTTTGTTTTATTAGTTAAAAGCATTTAAATATGAAATGGGACATCTCCCATTTCCTTGATCTTATGACTCATTGATTTGACATACGTGGGACATTTTCTTGGTTGTTCATAACGAGGATAAGACTTCTTAATTAGCCTTTATGTTATATGCCTAGTTAACGTCAAATCACGCCTGGCATGACATAAGATTGATTGTTCTTATGACTCCTTGTTTCGCCTTAATTTATGACTCCTTGATTCGCCTTTATGTTACGCCTAACGGCTTTATAAGTTAAAGTCAAGGCACGCCGTGGCATTGTTCCACCTTTATGTTACGCCTTATGGTGGCCTTTCTTTATGTTAATGTTAGTTCCATGACTGTTCCTTTCATGGCATATGACTGTACGTAAGATTGATTGTGCCTTTATGTTCCCAGTTGATTCTGTTCCAAAGTCATGAAATAAGATTGATTGATTGATTGTTCTTATGACAAGCCGGCAGGAGATTGATTGACTTTAATTCGACGCCTTTATGTTACGCCTCGACGGTGGCCTTTCTGCTCCCAGTTGATTCTGTTCCAAAGTCATGGCCTGGTTTCCAGGGCTTCTTCATCAACGTCAGAAGTTCTTTACTGTTTTATTATACTGTTTGCATGCTGCGTTCCTATATTTTAATTTGCATGTTAACTTAAGTTATAAGTTTTTTTTTTTTTTCATCGGATGTAAAATTATTTTGAGTATTATAAGTAATGCCAACGTTAATTTTTATCCTACCTTCATTTCTATCAAATTAAAAAATAAATAAATTAAAACATATATCCATCCTACCTAATGAATGAAAATTTTTTCATTCTGATTTTCATACGTACAAAATGTTAATTCTCCATTCCCATCCTGTTCTAACCCGGCCCATTCTCACCTTTAATAATATATACAAATTTTTAATAAAAATTATAAATTAATAATATAACTAAATTTTTTTATTTAATATATTAATAAATTTAACATTATATCATACATTTATCATTAAATATCACTAATATGTTTAAAAATATATAAAAAATATTATAATATTTAAGTACAGAATTAACAAAGCGGGAGTGGAGATTTACTTATTCCATCTTCGTTCCATCCCTTGTCTGAACTCACCACGCTGACAAAGAAGGACTCCTCCCTCATTTTAAGTGGCGATCCCCCCTTCTTCCCCTCCTTTGAAACGGTACGCTGATAAAGAAAAAAGGTTAACCCTTCCGAGGAAAAAAAAAAAAAACTCTTGAAAAGAAACAAAATATGTGGGATTGGATCATGCTTAATCCCCATATAATTTAATTTTATATTTGAATCTTAATTTTGAATCTGTTCCAATTCATTTGCTAAGCAAGTCAGATTGGATCAAGTTTATGATAAGAATTTTAGGCTCAACAAATTATTCAGATCTATTTGTATCCAACTCAAAATACAACATTTAAGCCAAGTATCTAACTTTTTTACTAAAATTTAATACTTAATAATCAAATATAAATCAATTAAAAAAATTAAATAAGATTAAAAGAATTAAACTAAATTTAAATTATTATTTAAAAACTTTTAATTTTATCCAAATAAATGATTATTCTTATGTTTATAAGTTAAGATATTTAAAATATTTATTAAATAAGAATTTACTAAAATAAATAATAAAAATAAATAATTAGATATAATTCGAGAAAAAATATAAGAGAAGATCTACTTGTTAGAGATGAAAAGAAGAATTAGTTTGAATTAAGATCATTCAATAAATTTATAAAGATGATTGATCTAAATAAAACAAGATTTATAGCTTATGGATTGAGATAAATTGGGTTCGTCTTGGATTGGATCAAAAGTAAAAGATTTTTTTTCTGATCCAAAATTTAAATTAAATCTAATTTTCAAACATGACCTAATTTATAGGTCATTAAATATTGATTGAGTTGGATTTAATCAGATCAGAATTGGATCGAGACACGGGTTGATTCAACCCATTTGCAACCTTACTCACTGGTTGAACTTCTTGTTTCATAAAATGGATTTGTCAAACTTGATAGATTGTTAATGAGCTTATTGGACCTGATTTTCTATTTAGGATAATATAAGATAATATAATAATATTATAAAACACTACTATATAGTATATAAATATAATATTATTATATTAATAATGCTATAATTTTGTAATATTACAATAATAATATGTCACAATATTATTTTATTACGTTATTTGATAATAATGATAATAATTTTAATAGTACATTATAACATATTTATTAAATAATAGTCCGAATATATTATAATAATTTTATATTATAATAATAATTATATTAAAATATTATTATATTTTCTTATATCATACTATAACGATGAATCAACAGAACAATAATGTTTCATGTTAAAATATATATAAATAAAATATAATTATTAAAACTGTATAAAAATATTATTGTAGTTTCAACATATTATGTAGTTTAAAATAAGATAATATAATAATATTATGCTATATAATGTTATAATTTTGTAATATTATTATAATATCAAGTATTTTTTTATGATGCTGAGCTTGGATGCCCATTATGCATGACTATGAGATTATTTGATAGAAAATGGTTTTATAGTTGAGGGAAATGTTTAATTATCATCATATAAGATAATGAGGCACAGGAACAATGGAGTGTAATTAAATATAATATTTTTTTCCCAGCCCAGAATATTTATGGACCGGGCCAAATCCCTAATATGGGACAATCTGGTGGCACCAATATCAATCAGACGGTCCTTATCCATCAGCCCCTCACGAAGACCGCTCACAATACATCCATCGCCATGAAGCCTCCGCCTCATTCCGGCCGCCTTCCAAAACCCTCGCCCAAGGAGAGTATTGACGGCACCCGGTTCGGCTACTTCAAGGTCCTCGGCAAGGGCTGCTACCCCCCCTCCTGCCCCGTCGTCGTCAAGGCCAAGCTTATCTCCAAGATCGCTGTGAAGAAGATCAAGGCCGCTGGCGGCTCCGTCCTCCTCACCGCCTCCTGATCCAATACGACCTACTAGCGTTCGAAGATCCAGGTTCTTTTACTCAATCCTTTGGTCAGTTTCCGCTTTAAAGTTTAGATTTTGATGCTGTTTCATTTGGATATGTGTGTTGGAGACTTGATTCAGATTTCTTATTCTGGATCGATGATATATGTTTAATTGTTGTTATGAGCGTACTAAAACTAGATTTTGATAAAGTTCGGACTTTTTTATGGTGCAAAATTTTGTCTTTTTTGGAAAACAGTGGTTTATATTACGATTAATCCCATCTTATTGCGGTTTAATCTGTTAAACCTGGAACGGTAATTCGGTAATATATGTGTTTCGATAGTGCTTTGCATGTTGGAAGTTAAAAATCGCTTTTTGGTTACTTGCAGGAGGATTACCTGCAAGCAATTGCTTTGGATATGAATGGTGGTACATATACTGACATCAGCGATCAACTCATCTCTTCTTTAGGTTGTTTTTGTGATACTGTATAGAATTCCTTTGCTTTTAGATTGCCATTTACTATAGGCAACTAGATAAATCTTGTAAGATCGGTTTGTTTCACTGATTGCATTTCGTGGCCATGATTTTGTGGTGTATATTATAAAATTTGTTATAGGACAAGTTCATAAGTCATGGTTTTCTATGGTTGCTTTCGATTCGGGGTCCAAATGGAAGCATTTTTATTTATTGGTATTGAAAGTAGCTATTTAATTCTCTTGTTAGCTTGAATTTTGGTTTTAAATATCAAATTATTTTATCAAAACGTGAATGTATCTTGTACTTGGGGAGTTTTAGATATATGTGCCCTTTTTTCAATAATGATTTTGAATTTTCTTGGCTATATATTTTCAGATTGCTGACAATTGACTTAAAGTGTCATCTAAATTATACGTATTTTTGTAATTATATTAAACTATTCTTCTTTGAGGGTGGGCCTTGACGGTATAGTAAGGTTGTTCCGTTGTGATCCGGATTTGATGGGTTTGAATTATAGAAAACTCTCTCTCTAGGTATATAAATAAGGTTGTGGATGCATAACACTCCTCCTAGGGATGACAACAGGATGGGGCAAAGAAGGGATGGGGATTGACCTGGTGCCCTGCAATGGTAGAAATCTTTTTATGCTTCTATATTCTTCTTTGTAGCCTTCCGGTCTTTTATTTTCACCCTACCCACTCAACTTGTTGGGATTGACCCCTAATAAAAGCTCATGGGTATCAGATGATATCTGCTCACTCAAAAGCATACAAATTATATTGATTATGTTAAAATGGAGGTTGCAAAGCAAACGTAATGATACTTAATCCTCATGGATACAAGAGAAAGGACAGTGATTGAAACTACCTTTAAGGTTATCTGCAATCCTTGTGCATGAATTACAGGTTTTTAGTGTCAAATTTTTTTTTTTTTCCAAGGGTTCCTTATGAGTTTGAATTTTTATCTTGCTTGTTCTTAATTAAAATCTTAGAAACTGAGATTCCTTCTTTGGAACTTTGTCAGAGAGCAAATTGATATATTTAAATTGAGGATCAAAGTATTACATATTGCGTATTCCTTAACATACACTACCATAAGAGATATAAATATTTGAGTTAAGATTAGCAACTAGTAAACCAAAATGTTCTTTTTTTTCTTTTTCTTTATTTTTAAAGCATTTGTCAGTTTAAATTGCTTCATCTTAGCTCATGTTCTATTCTTTCAGTAAACTTTTAGGCCCTATTTAGATTAGCTGCTGAGGTATTTTTAAGTGGCTTTTAGATGGTTATTGACAGCTATTGGTTAAAAACTATATAAGATGGTTATTGGCCAACTGCTGGGCCAACAGCTAATCTAAACATGCCCTTAATATCTAGGGTGACAAACCATCATAGATATCTGAATTGATTATAGTTTAATATTTACATTGCAAATTTCCTAGTAATTTGTCCTGCATCATGCATCTATTTAACTTGCAGTACAAATAAGCTAATGCTCATCATAGTTTTACCCAAGAGTAATCATTTATCTTTGAACATTTATAGATTTGAAGTGTTTTATGCATATTATTGGCTTGATGGGATGCTTAAACACTGATGGTACTATTAAAAGCTTAAATGTTGTATATTACCTTAATTTTCCAATTCTAGTGTAGTGAAAACATTTACTTTTGATTGCTTCCATGTTCGCTAGGCTATCAAATCTCCAATCCATCTTATCTTGTATCTGAATCCTAAGCTTGTTTGGTTTTAGTTATAAGCTTAGAACTTTTCCTTAGCGCATTCAAAATATAGGATTGTTCTACCATGCTGGACAAGTCTTGTCATGAAAAGTATTTTGTGCTATATATTATGATGATTTGCAACCAACATTCAGAAATTGTCTTAGTTTAATATTTTGAGCATGTATTTTCTTTATTTTATACTGATTATCTATTGTTTTTATAAACATATCTGTTAAGTAGTTTATGCGATTTCTAATATTTACAAATCACTAGTATGTCTATTGTGGAATGCATAGATATTGATAATATAAAGTCTATCTAAGTTATTCAATTTATCATTTTTATTGTGATGTAAAATGCATGATTTTTCTTGCTCTATCTAGCAGGTTTTGAAATCAACACAAGAAAAAGTCAACAAGAGCATTTGACCGTAGATATGTGAAACGTTGGCTGGTTGGTTTGATAAACTATATGTTTAAAATGGTAAAATAAGATATAACCCTGTAGTTATATGCTACTCTGAATCTATCGCTACCAATGGGATGCATGTTAAGAAAAGCCCATTGTATCTATAACACTGAGAGAAGGACAGAAAATCCTACAAAGGAATCCGAAGAGATGGCTTCGAGATTATCTTTTGGACATATCAATGAAACGTGTTGTACGAAATTCTTCCCAAATTTCTTGCATATTGCATAGATTAATGAGCAAATGGTGGATTAGTTTTTAGTTCTAGTAGCAAAAAAATGCATTGAAATCTTGGAGGAGAGTGGAGGAAGAGGATACAGAGAGGAAATCGTCAAAGGTGTTGGGAGGATTCTAAAATTTTTAAAATTTTATGTATTAAAAAAGTTAATAGGATATGAATCCTATTTTTTAGGAACCAGTAGGTGAGATTGACCGAAGTGATTTCGGTTATACTTTCTTGACCTATTTGAATCTATAGATGCAATCAATTCTTAAAAAATATACTTGATAAAAAATAAGGTACGGCAGGAGCAGTGTTCTAACTTCAACCTCAACTGTCAGGTCAATATTACCCTTTTGCTTTCAGTTTCCAAACCTTGATTCTGAGATTAATGTATAATTGATGGACAGATCCGCAAGTATTTGATCGGCTTATTCTTGGTGCTTGATCAAAGGTTGAGATCCCTCAAGAATCTCTTGTTACATGGCCTCTACTAGATGTCCATTTTAAAGACCCATTGCCATTTAGACCATACTAAAGTCTTTATTAGGTATGCTGTCGATTGGTTCATAGATCACAGTATGCATTATGAAAATAATTTGATTACATTTTATATCATTATATTGGATACAAGAACATAAAGCAAATATAGGTTCAACATGAAATGGAAAGCAACATGCCGCGGTATACATTATGAAAATAATTTGATTACATTTTATATCATTATATTGTATACAAGAACATAAAGCAAGTATAGATTCAACACGAAATGGAAAGCAAATTTGACAACGTCGCACACATATTAGGAATACAAGCCAGAAACACATATATTTGAAATAATTATAAAATTTCATGTCTTTGAGATAAGAAAGCCAATCAACGTTGTCTTGTTGATCCGTGCCATTCCTTATTTCAGTGGCATCCTATAGATAGTGGATGGTTAATAACCAAAGAATACAAATATTTAACATAGTTGAGACTTAATATTTACCAGAGTTTTATTAGCAAGGAACTGTATCTGTTGGGTTTGAGAGCTTGCTACATCATCATGCTGATGATTAATTTCATGATTATTTCTTGGAGCAGCAGATACTCTCACCTCAGTTGAAAAAATAATACAGATGGCAAACTGAGGCTGCAATATATGATAAGAAAAAAAAGTATATTAAAATAAATCTTGCCATTTGTTTTCATAGACTTCAATAGAAAGGAGAAATTATTTGAATCTCTAAATTATACGTAAATTTTGTTTTGGTTGCGATCAAACTGATATCCAATATATTCACTTAAGTTTCACTTTAGTTTGGAAACTGCCAAAATATTTTGTTTAAAATTTGTTTTCCTATTTCTCTTAAGTTATTTTATTATTATCCTTATCTTATTCTATAATTTTCTATATTTTCTTTTTGAAAATATCAAACCATCAGGGGATTCTGTCGAAGAAAGTATTTTTTATTATTTCTGAAAGTTCTTATTATGTTACATAACATGAATATTATTGATTTCTTTTTTCTCCTCTTAGCTTCTTGGCTTAATCCTAAGATTCCTACTTTTTCATTTTATTGATAATTAGAGAGTCAAGAGTCACCTTTTACAACACTTAGTATGTGCAAGATATGCTGCCTCGATCATATATTAGTCTGAAAATAGTTTTGCAGATCCATTTATAAAAAAGAATCGGCATTACTATGCTATTCAATCATTGAGGGGAATGGGATTGAAGCTTATAAGCTAGTAATCTCATCTTCAGAAGTATGGTGATCTTATGAATTTTATGAATTCGATCAATATTAATGAAGCTGTAAGATGATTAGAAAGAGCATTAAATAATTTTATATATTTTACAAGGCATTTTAGGTCCTATTTCTGTGGCAAAGTTTTTAGGAAACAATTCGGAAGAGGTTAATTCTAAATGAACTCAATGCAAGATTATATGTAGCGTGCTAGTTACATATTACTTTTGGAAAGTTGATATGGTGAGGTTGCCACCCTGAAAGATTATTTCCTAACAACTCTTGAAATGAGTTACATGCGCATGACTGTAACACCCAATTAGAACCTAGAAATTACAACCCACAATTAGAACCTTGATGCTTGATGAATTCATATTTTGGTGCATGATAAGTTTAAGTCTTGTTATGAAGACTTAGGGTTTGGTTTATGACATGTTAATATGGCTTATTTATTTATAGTAAACGTAAACCTAAAAGGTATCTTATGCACAGTATTATATGCTCACTTTATTTTTTTTATATTATATAATAGTTAAATTTTAAATCATATTGGAAAATGTTGGAATACTATGATTTAATTTTTTTTATATTTATTTTATTAAGTTATTTTATTCTTATTTTTGATGATAAAATGTTTTATCTATACCTATTACACGCAACAAATGATAAACTCTATCCCAGCGAAAGAATCCTTGTTAGAGAATTCTTTCATTTGCACATAACGGTCTTGAGCATAAAAACTAATTTTTTCGAACAACATATAAAAATAATTTATCTTCATTCTTTTCCTTTCTAACAAATTATATATATATATATATATATATATATATATATATATATATATATATATATATATATATATATATTCTGTCATGCAAAGAGTATAAAATATTTTAATATTATAATCTTCCAAAACTTTATGATTGAATTATTCTACAAAAAAATTTCATATAAATCAAAATAAAATTGATATTAAATTATGCCACTCAATTAATATGAATGAATTTTTCTTTTCACCCATCATTAATAAAGTGAAATTGAAAATTAATCATGAAACAAAATATTAGTTAGGAATTAATAAAAAAATAAAATTTTAGAATTAATTATTAATGTAGAAAGTGCTTGCATGCTCTTAGCAACGACTATCGAACAGAAAGAACAGGAAAGAGAAATAAGTCTTCTTATCTATTTAACTATCACTTTAAAAAATATAAAAAAAAAACATTATCATTTATAGGAGTGATGGGAAGCTGTTGCTATTATTCTTAATAAAATTAAATAAATAATAATATTTTATTTTTTTATTCTTTATAATTTTTACCTTTATTTTATATGTGAACTCGATCATGGTCCACTGCCCTCAAGTCTGAGTTTGGATTTTGTTATATCAACCTTTTTTTTTATTCAAAGAGTCATCTCCAACTGCCATTGACGGCGCTCCTTTTGAGTCCCAACGTGCCCCGTGAATGTTTTACGGGTTGCACCGCGGCTATTATGATTATGCGTGGTTCTTGTCAAGCATCTCATCCCGGCTTCATTTCGATCTGTGTATACAATTATGATCATATTTATGTTAAACGGATCACCATTCAAACAAAATTTTAGGATGATAATACGGTAGACAGATATTCAACGCAAATTTTTATCCTCATCTTTATTTTATAAAATAAAAATAAATTAATAAAAAATAATCTACATTTCAAATTCATCTTCAAAACTGTTTCATTCCCAATTCCATCGATAAAAAATATTAAATTTTTATTCCCACTTTATTCCATCACCATCCTCAGCTATAATAATATATACAAATTTTTATAAACTTATAAAATTAATAACATAACTAAAACTTTTTCATTTAATATATTAATAAATTTAACATTCCCTCCTATATTATAATTAAATATATTAGAATATGATAATATAAAAAAATTGCCATTCTAGCAAAAAAAAAAAAAAACATTTTTTTTCTCTAAATCTTTTATTGGCATAACCGATGGGAATGAAATGACCATTCTAACAAAAAAAAAAAAAAAAAAATCAAAGGCAACATTAAAATTTAAAATATTTTTTTCCTTATATCTTTTGATAGGCATAGCATAAAAAGCCGGCGCTTATTCTAAATTTATTAATTGAGACGGAGGCGGTGAAGAATGTATAAACTTAAACTGATAATGGAAACGTAAAACAATGAATATCAAGCTCACCATACCATCTTCTTCGTGTGGATTGCCTCCCGAATATAGATTTGATATGATTAGGAAGACTTTGTTATGCAGGAATGCTTCCTTCCTCGAAGAGTCGAAGGATTCTGACCATTTCGAATGTTGGATTGAAGTGAAGGAAAGGGGTTCGATTGGAGTAAAGGAATAGAGGAAGTTCTCATCTTTCTTGCTCAACTCTGACATGATGTCAGTTCTTTCTAATGAAGTAAGGGAAGGGATGAGGATATGACATGATCATGGTTTTATTAGTTATAAAAAAAAAACTTGAATGTGAAATGGCCACATTTCCTTGATTTTGACAGAATCCCGTTCCTCGTTCCCTGATTTCGACAGAAGCGTTCTTACGTGGAGCTCCTTGATTTCCCCAGAATGGCTGGTATCCTTTCTATGGCTGGAATCCTTTCTGTTCCTTGATTTCGACAGGTAAATTGCATGGCGTTCGTGAAGCGTTTGAGTTCCGCAGCTTCTTCATCGACGTCAGACGTTCTTTACTGTTTTGTTATGCAGTTTGCAAGCTGAGTTCCTATATTTTTAATTTGCATGTTAACTTGAGCCTGCGTCATCACCATTGCTCTGTAAGGTCCGTCTTCCTTCTGCACACTACCTTCCTTCTTTTTGGTGCGCCAATCTGATAACGCCCGATCGCTGGACTTGAGCGCAGGAAAGATGAGTCTGCTTGCCGATGGGATCCTCGCCGGGCTGGATAACCTGCAAGAAGTTCCAAAACTGGAGGAAGCTCCGGTACAACCGAGGTCACAGTCGAAGGAGAGCTCGAGAGGGCTCCTTAGGGACAGAAAGAACTCCGAGTGAGGTGGTAGTGTAAGTGAGCACTTGTGTTTATGTACCTGGGTCTCGAGTTGACTTACCCTTTAATATGTGTTTGACACTCGTATTGGGATTAGCCACGTAAAGTTCAGTGAGGGAGAGATGTCTGCGGAACACGTGGAAGTTACATAAATTTAGGCTGGTCGGTAGGTTCTCTCCCATCGGAGAGAGGGAGCCGACAGTTGGTGGGCCAGGTCCCATCGGTCGGTGGAGCCAGTTGGTAGGTGGGCCTAGTCCCATCGACGGCGTGGTCGGGCGGTAGGTGGGCCTGGCTGTGTCAGTCTGTGTGAGTCAAAAAGTTGATGGTCTGGCTGTTGGGACCGACTTGGAGAAGTTGGGGCCACCTCAACTTGTCTGGAGAGGTCGGGACCGACGAGGGCAGCCGAGGTTGATACGGAGGAGTCGGGGCAGATGCGGGGCCGACTTGGAGACATCGGGGCCACCTCGGCTTACCTAGAGAGGTCGGGGCCGACGAGGGCTACCGAGGCTGACACGGAGGAGTCGGGGCAGATGCGAGGCCGATTTGGAGAAGTCGAGACCGCCTCGACTTGCTTGAAGAGGTCGGGGCTGACGAGAACCGCCGAGGTCGATACGGAGGAGCCGAAGCAGACGCGGGGCTGACTTGAAGAAGTCGGAGCCACTTCGGCTTATGTCGCTGTACTATTTGATTAATTTTGCTGTGATTATCCACGTGGCTTCATCAACTGCATCACCCTGATTCCATATATCAATGCCCACATGATCAAATAAAACTGAGACGATTATAAGATAATTAGAAAAGACAACTTAAGTACCAACAAATGAACGAATAAGAAGGATTAATAACAAGGATCAACTTCTAAACAAATTGAGTAAGCGATGGAGTCATCGAAGCCGCCGGTTGTCGTTGAAAATTAGATTGTGACAACAGGAAAAGGGCTGAGCTCGCTTGCTCATGGTCCCCTCCTTTTTGTAGCTGCTTGGTCATGCGTTCAATCATGATCATAGTTGTTAGACCCTAGAGGTGGGCACTGGGCCGTGCCGCCCATGGCACGGCCCAGGCCCTGATGGGCCGTGCCAGGCACAGCCTGGTTTATCGGGTCATGCTGGGCTCAAAAATTTTTTTCTGTTGGCCCAGCACGACACGGCCCATGACGGGCTGGGCCGGCCCATCGTGCCATGCCGGCACGGCCCAGGTGGGCCTGAGCCGTGCCAGGCACGGCCCATCTAGGGCCTGGCCGTGAACAGCTCAAATAAAAAAAATATAAAAAATATAATTTTTTTTAATAAATTAAAAAATTATTATGAATAAAAAATTTTATTAATATAAAGCCACCATAATGGTTGGGGGTTTGGCATAGACTCCTACCAGTTTATTAATTTAAAATTAAAATGGTATAGAAGGGAGGGGGGCTAGGCCTGACCTCTAGAACATAATACAATAAGTAAGAAGAAAAAAAAATAGAAAGATCGCAACCGTCGGATCATCGCCGATCGGATGGATCGCAAACCGTCGGATCGATCATCGCCGATCAGGATCATGGCTTGGATTGATCGCAATTGTCGGATCGTCTTCGATGGATAGATCGCAACAGTTGGATCAATCATCCCCGATCGGGATCATGGCTTGGATCGATCGCAATCGTCGGATCGTCTCCGATCGGATCGATCACAACGGTTCGATCGATCATCACCAATCGGGATCATGGCTTGGATTGATCGCAACCGTCGGATCGATCATTGCCGATCGGGATCATGGCTTGGATTGATCACAACCGTCAGATCGATCATTGCCGATCGGGATCATGGCTTGGATTGATCGAAGACGTTAGATCGTCTTCGATCGGATTGATCACAATGGTCCGATAGATCATCACCGATCGGGATCATAGCTTAGATCGATCGCAATCGTCGGATCGTCTCCGATTGGATAGATCGCAACTGTTCGATCGATAATAGCATATCAGGATCATGGCATGGATCGATCGTAACCGTCGGATCGATCATCGCCGATCGGGATCATGGCTTGGATCGATCGCAAACCATTGGATCATCACCGATCGAATGGATCGCAACCGTCGGATCGATCATCGCCGATCAAGATCATGGCATAGATCGATCACAACCGTTGGATCATCTTCGATCGGATCGATCGCAATCGTCGGATCGATCATCCCTGATCGGGATCATGGCTTAGATCGGTCGCAACCATCGGATCGTCTCCGATCGGATGGATCGCAACTGTTGGATTGATCATCGCCGATTGGTATCATGGCTTTGATCGATCGTAAACCGTCGGATCCTCCGATCGGATTGATCGTAACCGTCGGATTGATCATCGCCGATCGGGATCATGGCTTGGATCGATCGCAGACGTCGGATCATCTCCGATCAGATGGATCGCAACCGTCGGATTGATCATCACCGATCATGATCATGCTTGGATCGATCGTAGACATGGAATCGTCTCCGATCGGATTGATCGCAACAGTCGATCGATCTTTATCGATCGGGATCTTGGCTTGGATCGATCGCAACCATCGGATCATCTCCGATCGGATGGATCGCAGCTAATGGATTGATCATCGCCGATCGGGATCATGGCTTGGATCGATCGCAACCGTCGGATCTTCTCCGATTGGATGGATCGCAACCATCGGATCGATCATCGTCGATCGGGATCATGGCTTGGATTGATCGCAATCGTCAGATCATCGCCGATCGAATGGATCGCAACCGTCGGATCAATCATCGCCGATCGGGATCATGGCATGGATCAATTGCAACCGTCGGATCGTCTCCGATCGGATCGATTGCAACCATCGGATCGATTATCGCTGAATGGGATCATGGCTTGGATCGATCGCAACCGTCCGATCGTCCCGATTGGATTGATCGCAATGGTCCGATCGATCATTGCCGATCGGGATCATATCTGGGATCGATCGCAACCGTCGGATCATCGCCGATGGGATAGATCGCAACTGTTGGATCGATCATCCCCGATCGGAATCATGGCTAGGATTGATCGCAACCGTTGGATCGTCTCCGATCGAATTGATGGCAACAGTCCGATCGATCATCGCCGATCGGGATCATGACTTGGATCGATCGCAACCATCGGATCATCGCCGATCGGATGGATCGCAACCGTCGGATCGATCATCACCGATCAGGATTATGCTATGAATCAATCGCAACCATCGGATCATCTCCGATCAGATCGATCGTAATCGTCGGATCCATCATCGCCGATCAGGATCATGGCTTGGATCAGCTGGCTGGTGCCTAGGCGCATGTGTGCTCCTGGCACCAGCCGTGCCATGGCACGGCCCTTGTGTGCCGTGCCATGGCACAACCCACAAAATGGCCCAGCAGGGCCGTTCTGGATGGCACGGCCCAGCAGGGCCGTTGCTGGGCCGTGCCAAAATGGCCCAGAATGGCCGTTTTGTGGGCCGTTTTGGCACGCCCAGCAACGGCACTACTGGGCCGTGCCAGGCACGGCCCGTGGTCCATTTCTTGATGGGTCACGGGCCGTGCCGAATTTGAATTTTTTTAGTGGGCCGTGCCTGGCACGGCCCATTTGTTAATGGGTCGTGCCAGACACGGCACGGTAATTTATCTGGCACGATGGGCCTCGGCCGTGCCTGGCACGGCCCATTGCCCATGCCTATTAGACCCGGACTGAACAACGATCCGGCCAAGGGTTCAGATTACCGGGTCACTGGTTTAACCAATCGGGTCACTGATTGAACTATCGGTTCAATTATTTTAATATAAAAATATATTTATAATATTAAAAATTAATTATCATTAATATAAAAAATAAGTTAATGCAAAAAAAAATGCATTTATTTTGTAATTGAACCGATAGGATTATTATTCTAACAAATAACAAACTGTTATATTTTTTATCATTATATAATATTTATCATATTTTCAAATATAATAATATTTTTATTATAATATGAATATTTACCATATCTGTGCCATAACTGGCGTCATCACCTTCGTTCAGAAAGATTTCGACTACCACGATATTTTGAGAGTATTCCCGCGTATTTTTTTTTCTCCCACGTGACCCGGATCATCTCCATCCCGATCACGTTCGAATCATAAGAACCTACTCACGCTCGTACATCCGAACTTTGTCCAGTAGAGATGGAGAACTCTCATTCAAATCTGTTGCTTTCATCATTCTTCTTTTTCTCCTCCGAGCCACCCGAACGCTTCTCTCTCTCTTCCTTCTTCTCTGATCCTGTCGAAGTTGCCGGAGCCGGACCGTCGCTGAAAGGGAAGAGAGAGGCGATCAGGTGTGAAGCTATGCTTCAATCTAATTGTATTAAATTCGAGTGGTATCTAATCAGATCATTTAGAAGTGGTGGAAGGCTTGTCGGAGGCCATTGCAGCGCTCCTTGCTGCTGAACATCGCCGTCACCAGCTGAACGGCTAGAAGCAAGCTCAAAACCCGCCGATCCTCTGTTTTCTTTTATTCTCCTTGCAAACTAGTTAGATCTAATCATCCAAGGCCAAGATCGGTGGTTCTTTCTTGGATCCTCGCCCGAGATTGGCATAGATTCAGCCAATCGGCTGGCCAAACCGATCACGGCGATCGGCTTCCTTAGCCGAGCACCATTGTTCCGGCGACCATCGGGCTAGCATCGCTGTGCGCGACCGTTTGTCGGAGATGTGCTAGCAGCCGGTGGTCGCTAGGCCTCATGATAGGCCAGGGCCGATCTTATCCCAGCTATGGCGATCGGACGTTGTAGTACCCGGTTCCTACGAATCAGGTTTAGGTTAATTCTAACCCGGTTCATGCGAACCAGGTTGAGTTAATTCTAACCCGGTTCATGTGAACCAGGTCTGGGTTGATTTAATG
>UESW01004122.1:290582-300796 GCA_900491605.1 Calamus simplicifolius
ACACAGACATATTGACATGATAACAGGTAGAGAACTTATGGCCCTAGGACACAGACATATTGACATGATAACACGGAGAGAACATATTTTGATGATATTATACTTAGAGTCACCTGACACTTTAGTTTATGATGATATATAACCACATCTAATTTATCAGAAATAGTTATGGCTCGCCATACTAGGAGCCAACTGTATGAGGAGGACTCTCTGGCCGGTAATGCTGATCAGCCGGTGGGTCAAGGAACTACTGGAGGTATGGCCCCTGCCAACCCAGTAGGAACTGAGCACCAGCGATTCCAGTCTGAGATGCTTCAAGCTCTCTCGAGTATGGCGCAGTCTATGCAGGACATGCAGCATCAGAGTGCGCAGCGGAAGCATGGTGGGCCCATAACCCACAAGACCCAGGTTATGATCTTAGGGACATATGCATAATGACACTTTAGGCAAAATACTTGGATGACATTGAGACAATTATGACTTTCAAGGAATTTCATGAATTATGCTTTGGAAGCTTGAAATTTAAAGTTTATCAAGATATTAATTGAATTACAAGTTTGATAGGAATTGAGAATGAACCATCGCAAGCCAATGATATGTGAGACTTGCTGGTGACCTTGACCAATGGGGAGGTCAAGGGGCTTCTAGAGGTGTTAGCTCAATTAAACTTGTTGGAAATGACTCGTAGCAGTTTCAGACCTTTAAATAATATGGGAGATGAAATTTTAATTGGATATGCAATAAAAGACTGATAGATATATGGAATATGATATAGTAGTTGAAAAATTACAATTGATGACTAATTTGACTAAGATATCATCATTATGTTCATATTGCAATGGAGTTGATATGTGAAATTGGAGTTAGTAAATCTAAATTTGAATGTGGATATATAGTGAATTTTATTTGTAGAACTTACATTGTTGATATTGTAAGTTTAAGATTATGAGCTAATCTGCCGATTATAGGGATGATTAATATTGATGATGTTTTCATAAGGCTTAGTGAATTAAGCTGAATTTCTGTCCGACCTTCCACCCTCAATTGATGGACAACCTGCATGAACCAATTAGATTTTGATGATATACTGCGAGCCTATGTAATTGATTTAAGAGGTGCTTGGTATTGTTCTTACCCTTAATGAATTGCCTATTTATCGATTACCAAGCCAATATTCAAATGGATTCATTTCAATTGTCTACGTATAAGGTAGATTTCCTTCATATTGAGATGAGGTGAGAGCGACAATTTTGGACTGAGCTTGTTTAACAGCTATGAAAAGTATCATTAATTAAAGCAGTTTTTTGTAGCTCAAAGTTAATAGAAAAGTTATTTAATGATCAAAAGAAAATTTGAAATTTCAGGTTAAGATCATTTGGAAGTTTTGCTAACCAATGATGTATGAGGTTGTGTTAGAGGTGACTTGAGCCACAAAACATTGGGTCATTTGAAACTTTGATCAAGATAAGGAAGTGTCTTATAGCTTAGTACCTGCTTTCATTACTCTTTGTAGTGTTCAATGTGTTTCATATCTTTATGACAGAGGAAGTATATTTCAAACCCCGTTATGTGTTATAACTTGAACCAATTTAGCTTAAGAAAGAATTGACCTATGAAGATCATCTTGTGCACATATGGACCATAAGAATCAAGTTCTGAAATAGTGTAGTATTCCTTATGTCAAAGATCAGTAGAATAATCATTTGAGGGAGAGACTATTGGAGCCTAAGGAGGAAATGGAAAGAAAAATCCATAATTATTTGTATCTTACAGATCAATGATGTATCGATGACCGTGACTTTTAATGAAATTTAATTGATTATGAGAGGGAAAATTTGGATTCTATATTCTATTGGATGTATATCAATTTCGAGGACGAAATTCTTATAAGGAGGGGAGAATGTAGTATCCGGTTCCTACGAACCAGGTTTAGGTTAATTCTAACCCGGTTCATGCGAACCAGGTTTGAGTTAATTCTAACCCGGTTCATGTGAACCAGGTCTGGGTTGATTTAATGTGTTGAGCAACGCTTCGCTCGCAGCGATGACGCTTTGGTTCTCCAGATCTCATAACCGAAGCGTCTCGCTGCGACATTAAAAAGGCAGGGGTGCCCTCCCTCCTGGTGCTCAGAGTCCGCGTCCCCTCCAGGTAATTCTCTGCCCATCCTCTTAGTGCTAGAGAGAGAGAGAGTTGCCATGGGAGAAAGAGGAAGAGAGAGAGTCTCTTAGGACACAAAGCGTTTAGAGACTGGGACGATTGAATTATGACCGAAGCGTTGCATATTATTTATGATGGAGGGGGACTCCCTCCATCATCCTGGCCTTCATCCATCAGGTAATCCCCTGAGAGAGAGAGAGAGAGAGAGGAGAGAGCGTAAGAGAGAGAGAGACAGGGAGACAGAGAGAGAGAGAGCAGAGAGAGAGAGAGAGCAAGAGAGAACGAGAGCAGAGATGGCCGGCCGATCCCCTTGGTTCAGGCCCGGCGGCGTGCTCGCCGCCGCGCCGGGCCTGATACTTGGCCGGCGACCCCGCCGGCGCCGGGGGAGGCGTCCGGCGGGGTGGTGGTGGAGAGAGAGAGGAGAGGGAGGGCCAATTGGCCCTCCTCTCGCGCGGTGGCGGAAGCCGGTTTGGTTCGGGCCCGGCGGCGTGCTCGCCGCCTCGCCGGGCCCGAGCTTGGCCTGTCGCCTCCACCGGCGCCGGGCGTGCGTCCGGTGGAGGTCCGGCCGGCCAAGGTGGCCGGCCGTGCCGCCGGCACAGTTCCGTGCCGCGCGGAGGAGTTAGAGAGAGTGAGAGAAATTGAGGGAGAGGAGGGGTTTGGCGGCCGGCCGCGGCGGCGGCCGGCTCTGGCCCGGCCACCGGCGGCCGGGCCGCCCTCAATTTGGCCGGCGGCGGCCCCGGCCGCCGGCCATGTTCCCGTCCCCTGTTCGGTGAAACAGGGGATCGGGTGGATTTGGTTTGAACCGGGCCGGCTGGGCCGGCCGGTTCAGGCCTTTTGGGCCGTGCAGTGGGCGATTTGGGCTGGATTTTTGGGCCCTGTAACGGGCCGGGATTAGAAAAATAATTATATGGCTAGAATCTGGGTGAATTCTAGTTTCTTGGGGTATTTTTACTTCCCCAATTGGGTGTGTATAGTGGGAGATATTCGAGCCCAAAGTAGGGCCCGTGAACTAGTTTGGGTAGAAATCTTAAGGGTCATTTTAATATTCGTTTCTAATAAATTAATTGTGTAAATGATCCTGTAGGTGCTCAGACATCTGACTAGCTGATATATACCTGTTGGATTGCGTACTGAGGTAAGTAAGCCAGTTATCAGTTTATTAAATAATTTATTTCAGGATATGCGTAGTTAAATTGTGAATTGTGATATGAAGAATTGTTATTGGCTAAATTTGTAAGTAGATGAATATTATGAATACATGGCTGTTTATGTACTATGATTTCATGTGTGGATGCTATGCATGAGAGATGCAGTATGCATTGCAGTTATTATGACATTGATGTGATATATTACATGCAATTGTTCAGTAAGTATAATCCACTGTTTATGCAATATTGTGTTGTTATTGATGATGAGTGCATGTGATGTGAGGTACTGTTATGTGTCGCCGCGGCTCTCCTTTATCATGTCATACCCTGGTACACCCTACTTCAGTAGGGGGGATACATGTTTACACTGGTATTTCGACCCTACTTTAGTAGGATACTTGTTGGTACACTATGGTATTTCGACCCTACTTCAGTATACTGTTGGGGTATTTCGACCCTACTTCAGTAGGGGGGATACTTGTTGATACACTATGGTATTTCGACCTACTTCAGTAGGGGGGATACTTGTTGTTACTATGGTATTTCGACCCTACTTCATAGGGGGGATACTCTATGGTATTTGACCTTTCAGTAGGGGGGATGCTGTTGGTACATTATTGAGATATTGCAGGGCCGTGGGTCACATTTACAGTTACCATTGAGAGTATAAACAGTGGGTTTACTTATATAGTATAATTGAGCGGTTATGGATGCAAATGATTGGTATTATATTCATAAGTGCCGCCGCGGTTCTCCTTTGCTATGGCCATACACATCTAGAGGATGTGCTCAGATGAGGCATTGCAGGGCCGTGGGACACGCATGATATAATACTTACATTGCATAATGGAGTGATTGTGAATGCAAAAGAATGAATTATATTGATATGTGCCGCCGCGGCTCTCCTTTGTTATGGGGCATTGCAGGGCCGTGGGACACATATGATATATATATATGACAATGGGCTTTATGCACTGATAATTTGCTATGATATAATACAACAATGATGAGTGCAAATGATTTGAATTATATTTATATGTGCCGCCGCGGCTCTCCTTTGTTATGGGGCATTGCAGGGCCGTGGGACACATATGATATAATATAACAATGATGGGTTTACTTACATTGCATGTTTGAGTAATTGTGAAATGTTTATGCATGCAGATCATTTATATGCTTATTGATTGCTATGCTATGATTTGACTGTATAACGTGGTTTACTTACTGAGTGTAATCTCATAAAAATATTATAATGTTTTTGCTACAGGACCATGAGATTTGAGAATAACATGTTGGAGTGATGGACCTCAACTCAAATAAAATATAGATTTTGTTTTATTGCTATACCAGTGTATTTATGTGTAGGGCTTGATGCCCAGACTATGTTATTGTGGTGTGTAAGGAACCATAGGTTCGTTGGAGCTTCTATTTAAAATAAAGTGGATTCATATGTTGATGTAACCCCAGTATGCTTATGTGTAGGGCTTGTAGCCCAAATCTTTAGTTATGGATTGTATTAAAGACATGGAATGATATATAGGTTGTTGCTTTTCTTGAACTCAGTGTCATGTTTCGGGACGCCTTGCGTGCCCGGCACGCGGCGGGTTATCACCCTAGCTCAAAATTTTGGGTCTGGGGCGTGACAGACGTGGAGCCTTGAATTGGGTGGTATCCGGCCAGTTCAAGGCAGTCGTCAAGGTCGGACTCTTTAGCCAGAGTCTCGATGCCTAGCCATCGAGGGACGGAGGACGGACTCTTCCGCGCAGTCGGCGTCGGCGAAGAGACGGAGGCAGGGACGTCTGGAGTCTGGACGAAGCTATCAGAGTCCAGGAATTTGAAACAGCCCATCAAGATCGGGCATTGATTATTGATATTTGATAAACTGTAACCCGTCCGGTTCTGTCGGGTTACCGGGTTCACGGGTGAATCGGACGGGTTAACCGAGTTAATCCGAATGACTTGTACATCCGATTTTTTTACTAGAATCGGATCGATTTAATCTTTGGATGTCGAGTTACCGATTCACGGATGAATCGGACGGATTAACCAAGTTAATCTGGATGACTTGCATATCCAATTTTTTTATTAAAATCAAACCGATTTAATCTTTAAATTTTAATTTAATCGATTGAACCAATTGACTCGATCCAATTTTAATAACTATGGTCATGACCTTATAATTCTTTGCTATTTTCTGCTTTTGTTTCCTACGGCATCAATCCCGTAGCTTCTTTCACGGCAGCTCTACCCGGATGCACTCCCCTCGTGGAAATTTCTCCGCACGACTAACCGGCCACGTGGGCAGCTAGCAGCTTCTACACGTAGGCAGCATAAAGTTCCAGAACCCTCTCATTCATTCCATGGTCTGCTATCTGTCATGGCTTTGTTTGGCTTCATTAAAATAAGAATGAGACGGCACCCATACCGGCGCGAGGAGTAGGGATGACAGCAGGAGATGATCTAAAGCAGAGCCGTCTATACCGATCCTTGTTTCGTTAGAAAAAACATCTTTATTTTTATCTCATTAAGCCTTTCGTTAACGGAACTAGAACGGAGATATTCGATCGTGTAAATAAGTATTCATTAAATATTTATTAGATATTTATTTATTTATTTATAAAAAAATAAAATTATTTTTAAAAATTATAATTTATTAAAAATTAAAAATAAATAAATATTTTTAGGATAAAATCAAGATTAATAGAGAACAATCAAAGATAATATTAACATATAAGATATTTTCGACTTTATGATAAGAAAGAATAGAACGAAAAGTGAGAAAGAAAATAACTAACAATGAAGAAAATTAAAAAATAAATATTTTCAATGCAACAAAAAAATATATATATTTAATTTTAAAGTAAACAAGTAGAAAGATATCTTTCTTTAAAAATAAGAAAAATATGAGCATACCGAAAAAGGTTTGGGAGGACCGTGATTGACTAAGATAAATGATGGATTGATGGAGCTAGGTTCTTGTCTGGTTCAGAACTTCATATCGACAAGAGACGACTGCGTGAAAGAAAGAAGAGCAAGAGTCAGGATTACATATATTTTATTTATTTTTAATTTTTAATATATTAATATATATATTTTAATATATTATATTAAAGTTAACGGAACGGGATGGGTAGACGGGGATGGGGCAAAGAATATCGTTTCGGGACCGTTTACCTGTTAACAAAAAATTTAAAAAAATTTCTCTCACCCGTTAAGTCGTTTAAACCGAGGATACTCCGACCCGTCAAAAATGGTAGGGCCAAATGTAGGGATGGCAATTTTCTCCATTTGGCTATTTACCCGGTTGGTACTATTTTTAACGGGTCGGGTCTAAATGGCTTAATGGGTAACGAAAATTTTCGTTAATGGCTAAACGGATAAACGGCTCACTGACGGTATTCTTTGCCCCATCCCTATCCCCATCCCCATTAACTTTAATATAATATATTTAAAATTTAAATATATATATTAATATATTAAAATTAAAAATCAAAAATAAATAAAATTTATATAATCTTAACTCTTGTTCTTCCTTCTTTTACGTAGTCGTCTCTTGCTCTTCCTTTTTTCACACAAGTCTCTTGCTCTTCTTTTTTAGGCTCCTAGCTCTATCAGTCCATCGTTTATCTTTATAATACCCCATCGATGCCTTCCAATATCTTTTTTCTTTCTTTGGTGCGCTCATTGCTTTTTTCGTTAAAAATTTTTATTTTCTAATTTTTGTTTTCTTTCTCGCTTGTTATTCCTTATCCTAGAAGTCAAAGAATCTCACCATATTAACTGCTTATTCCTTATCCTAAGGCACTGTTTGATATGGTGGATAAGGGAAGATAGCCATGGAGATATCCCCCTTATCCCCAAATGTTATAGCTACAGGGGATAGTGCTGAAAAAGTTTAACCAAGGAGATAACCCGTGGTTAAGCCATGAGGATATCCCCCTTATCTCCAAATGTTATAGCTACAGGGGATAGTGCTGAAAAAGTTTAACCAAAGGGGATAACTTATGTTTAACCATGGGTTATCCTCTGAACTTATTTCCTAGGGAATCAATGAATACTAAAGTTATTCCTCTATAACAGAATGGTAATTTTAAAAAGGTGCTATCCCCTTAGCTATCCTCTTAGCTATCCCCTAGATAAATGCTATCCTATATATTTATCTAAGATAGCCCAAAAATTTAATCGTGTTGAAAATTTATATTTTTATTAAAAAGAATAACCATAAGCTATCAAACACTGCCTAAAAGTCAAAAAATTTAATCGTGTTGAAAATTTATATTTTTTATTAAAAAAGAATAGCCAATAAGCTATCAAACATCGTCTAAAAGTTAAAGAATTAATTATGTTACTAAGATGGCATCTTTGAAAAGAATAGCCCATATTAAATGCTGCCTTAAAAGTCAAAGAATCAAGCAGCTTTGCCAGATGACGTCTCTAAGATGACGTTGAGGGTGGCGGGGAGACCGAGCGGGGGGTGGGGAGGGAGGGGGAAGTTTCCATCCCTCTCCCTTCCTTTTCCCCATCCCCTCTCTCTCTTCCCGTTTCCTTTTAACGGCCCCATCACCTTTTCGCCATACCAATTGAGCCTTTGCGATGAAAATAAAAAATATTATTTAAAATAATATATTTTTACTTTAACATTATTTTTTTTAAAATCTTTACTTTTCATTTTATTTATGTTAAACCGGTGCCAAAAAGACACCGGTTTCCCTGATCGATTAGTCCCATCGGGGTTCCTCACTTTTCTAAAAAAAAAAAAAAAAATCCCATCTGGTATTAACGTCATAAAACAAGAGTATATATTATCAAAATTTTTAGAGAGATTTTAACTATATTATGAAGCATAATATGGGTTAATGTTTAAAGTTTAAAAATCAAAATTAAGCTGATTTTTCATAATTCAATCGATTTAATAATTTTTTTAATTTTTATTAAATTATATAAAAATAATAATAATAATAAAATTAGATTGAACTTATGATTAATTTTTGAATATACTGGTCCGACCCATAAGTCCAAAACGGGGAAACAGGAAAAGGGCTGGGATTCGGTAGTCGTTACCCTCTATAAACCTCTATAAATGAGGGGAGGGAAACCACGGATGCTTGCAACGCAGCCCCATCCCGACGGTCTCCCGCCCCCGTTTGAGAGATCTTCGGTTGATTGGAAAGCGAGGCCCTGGGCTTTCTTCCAAAATTTGCAGGAAACGCGTTCTCTCCGTCTACATATCATGGCTCCAGGCCTATTGAAGCCAAACCAAGTCGCTAAGTTCGCCCTCTGCGTTGCCGCTGGTGGTTTGATGCTGAGGTCCGATGGTGGCCACCACCGCTACCACCACCTGGACTCGGCATTCGAGGTATGCTTCTTTGCAAATCTCATTCTGGGGCTCATGCTGATGTACCGTTCCACTATGGCACCTGCCTATTCTACCACCACCGGCAACGGCAAACTCATGATGGCGTGGGTGACTCTGTTCATGTCCGTTGTCACCATCGCCCTGAGTTCTTACCTCATGATCTTCGCAAATTGATCAGACGCGCTGGACGAGGCCAGAATCGGGCGGCAAGGACCAGGCGGACGGCGCCGCCATCTGACCCACGATCCCTTTATTTCTCAGTGTGTGAGATATATGTGCTCTTGGTTTTGTGAGTTGCTCTGTTGCTTGTGGTGTGTGAGATATATATGTGAGATATCTGTGCTCTTGGTTTTGTGAGTTGCTCTGTTGCTTGTGGTGTGTGTGAGATATATGTGAGATATATGTGCTCTTGGTTTGTGAGTTGTTCTGTGCTTGTGGTGTGTGTGAGATATGTGCGCTCTTCGTTTTGTGAGTTGCTCTGTTATAGGGGTGTGTGAGAGAGATGGTTCTGATCCTACATGTAAGGGTGAAGTAATTTAATGAATGGTGGTGTACTTGTCTCTCTTTCAGCAATTTTTAGTCTCTCTTAGATATACGTTGCACTAATACTTGAATTTTGGCCTTCTTTGATTTCATTCCTTCTTTTTTTTTTCTTCTCTGAAACATAAAAAGTTGTTCGATTTGCTCCACTGGTTTCTGATAGTAGAGTGGATTCAACGGCCTCTATGAAAAAAAACAGTTGAAGCATCAAAATACAAGAAGTTAACGAACACATCAGGTCCAAATTGAAGGACCACGAAGGCCTCGCAGATAGGAGACTCTTAGGAGTTCAGTTCCCGTTTTGTCATAATCTCCTCTTTCGAGGACGCCTCTGGCTTTCCTGATCCAATTAGGTTGGATCTTGATGCGGTATCGTCGAGCCCAAAATTAGTCCTTTTTATTCTTTTGTTCCTTAGTAATTTGTCTCATTTTCTCATTAATCTTTTATAATCATTTCAGTTTTATCGATCATGTGAGCACTGATATGGTTGTAGTTTTATTTATTTAGTAGAAAGTCTAGGACTTCTGCTGTTGTCAAGTTTTGGCCTCCTCTGTTTTTACTCCGTACAATCATCCAGATTTTTCTTTCCAGCAAATTCGTATGTCCAGTTTATGATACAGTTTTTTTAAAAAATTCTACAATTTTAATTATCAAAAGCTAACAACGATTTAATATTTTTCATTGATACTGGAAACTCCTTAACTTCTTCTTGTTGGACTTATATTTTTTTTTCTTTCTACTTGTGGTAGATTTTTTCTTGATATGGTTAGTTAACAAGAGGGTAGGAGAAGGGATGGTGCACTTTGTTTCCAAAAGTTCTAACATTTTAGAACCAATTTAAAAAAAAAAAAAGTTTCCAAGCACTTACTATTCAGTCCAGTTCATTTTTCTACATAACAGTATGAAAATGAAACAAAAAAAAATAAGATGAGCACCAAAGGAGTTCTCAGGGGGAATTCAAGTCAAAAATAATTCCAAAGTTGTTGGAGCTCGGCTTGGTTTTCGTGAGCAG